>JAGFPH010002282.1:180536-190834 GCA_018207615.1 Philaenus spumarius | reverse complement strand
ATAGCCCACGTTGTGGAACTAAGTTATAATACTATTAGGTAACTGATGCAATTCAAAACACAAAGCAAGTTTACAATTTTAACAACTTCTTTAATTAAGAAACGAAAAATTAAAATATATATATATACAAGTATTCACAAAACAAGTTAATTCAAAAATCAAATGTTCGTTATAGTCTTTTTTTGATAACACTCTTAATATCTCGGGGGGTCAGTGCCGACTTTTCCCAATATTATTATTATTGAAACAGAATTAATGATTAAAACAGTTATTATAGATAAATATGAAAATTAAAAAAGGGGAAAGGAAAATAGTACAATGGGTTAAAATGAAAGTGTATGTAGGTGTATCAAAAGGGAAGTTATATCGAAGTTAAATTTATATTGATGGTCCAAACAAATTCTTCTTATAAAGATATTTTATAAAGTCTTTCCAAAATTTATAATATTAGAGTTTTCACTGATGGATGGTTTGAAATATAGATAGAGTTAATTCATGTAAGTAATTATAGGCCTATGGATAGATCTCACCCAGTTTATAACTTCTTCTTCTTGTTATGGGATTTTAAATGATTATTGATGATTATTACACTTCACTTTAGATAAGGCAAGTTATTTATTAAACGTTGACAAGGTTTGAACACTAAGAATCTTCAATTTAAATTGTCTATTGGAGAGCGTTGGTCATAGGTCTTGCTTCTTAGGCGTCTATTCAACAATTAAAATCCTGGGATCAAAACTGGCTTGCTTTGGGCCTTCAGGAAATGGGTACATAAGGCCTGGTGAATTTCGTATCTTCTGGGGTTTGGATTGTTGTACAAAAAAGTGTAATTTAAAACGTAGTGTATTTATTTGGTGTTGTTTTGATTAAATTTTGAAATAATTTTGTTTTACAACTAATATTGAATAATAAAATTAAAAGAAATTGATTAAATAAGAAAATTGCATGAAAATACCAAAAATAGCTCCTTGTACAAATTATTTTCTAACATCTACTATTTACAATTAAAACTATACATTTGGCTTTTAAACTGGGATTTCCGCGCTGCAAGCGGTCACATGACTGTGGGCGGGGCTTAATAAACATGTCTTACATCTATCTAGCTTTAGCCGTTGTTTCGTCGACTTTCAGTGAATTGTTATGGCTTAACGGTATTTCCTATAAAATTTTGCCAAAGACATTTTTGATGAAGAATCTTTCGTTCTATCTGATGGTGTTCTTCATTTTTTGATTTAAATTTTGGTTCTCTTAGGATCGATGATTGTATTTCTGATATGGCCTAGATTTTGGTATGCCGGTTTAGTTTCAAGTGGATTAAAAAAGTGAATTTCGGTCGAACGCTTGTTGATTGAGTTAGTCTTATAATTTGGATGGAGTGGTTGGTTAATTTAGATGAATTTTGATATAGGAAAGATAGGGATACGAGGTCTGGAAATATTATTAATTACGTAAAATGTTATCGAAAGTCGGGTGTTTTAGAATCTTGTTAATTTGTTGCTTGCGATTCCGTCCGCTAGATGTCGTCGGTCGGATCTTTTCTGAATGATTTTTACTATCAGTCTTCTGTCTCTCTCGCACTCATGCGTGTTTAGTTGAAATACAGTAATGTATGATTCTTTTGACTTATTAATAATTTTATGGTATATTTTGAATTGTTACAATTATCCCCTTGGTGACTTTCCTTGAAAATATTTGTATAAATGTTTTCATGGAACTAAAACTAACAATGAAAAATATATTTAAGTAGTTTGTCTACCGCTGTTACTGTAGGCATATGATTGGAATTGCTCTTCTGTTGGAAGTAGGTCATTGACCTCAATTTGAGAACAGCTGGTCTTACGTTGTTGTTTTGCATGCTATTCGATGCATTGGTAGCGTTTCAGTGCCGTGACATGATACGGACCTTTAATATTTATATTGTTTAAATCGCAGACATAGTAGGTTGATTGACCGATTCTCTTGTATATTTTATAGGGTCCATAAAATAGTTCAAATAATTTATATGTTTCTCCTTCTGCTGCATTAGATTGGGGAAAATTTTTGATTAATACTAGATCATTAATTTCGAAAATTGTAGGTGTTAATTTAGAATTTTGTTTATTAGCTTGTTTTTCTTGCTTAAAACCCTCTAGTTCCCAGACATAGAAATTTTGTAAAAAAAAAATAATCTTAATTTATGCTGTTTCTTAGGACTTATATAATACGAATGTATGATTTTCATCCCAACCCCCCCATTTCTTATAGGGGCTTAGGTGTTGTTACATATATGTAACACTGGGCACTTAATATTGTATACTAGATAGAATCCTGAAATTATTATTTACTGCAGTATTTTATAGAAACAAAATATATTTATTTTATCTAATGCAAACATTGTAAAAATATTGTTTTAAAAAGCTGACGTTGTAATGTAATAAACAGAAGTAAAACAAAAAACAAAACAAAGTTAAAATAAAAAAAAACTACAAAACTTTGCGCTTATAAATAGAGTAATTATTCTTCCATTTTATAATGAAAATGTATTTATTTATGGAAGCGTCTGAAACAATTACGTTCTTTATTTAGGCACAAAAATACCTCACATTTCTCACACTTTACAAACGTATTGAACTTTACGCAGATTTTGCATCGACTTCTGGATTCAGACCAAATTGGCCAGTGTTCGTAACCATCCTTTTGAACATCTTCAACAGGAAAACTTGTGCTAGCCCTTTTCCTCTCTTTTGGTTATTCCATACTTGATCTTCCTCGTTTTCGTTTGCCTTTTCCAGCCAGTGCCAGTGCGCTCGCAACATCCGTTTGGAACTTTTTCAGTGGCATATATTTGGTTTCGCCTAGTTCTATCTGGTCTCTTCTCATTACAAGCCATGCATTGACAACAGCAAGAGTAATTGTGTGCCAAAATATATAAATGTACCATCTCCTTGATTTTAATGGATATTTGTATAGAGACGTTAAGGAATCCATTAAGTCTATACCTCCCATAAACTTATTATAATCTCTTATACAAAAAGGTCTTGGAATATTGATGTGGCGTTTTTCTTTCTTATCCCACCTTCTTACTAAGTCCATTGGTTCTACTCCAGCATACGACGAGAGAAGTGTAACTGCTCGGTTATCAAACCATCTTACAGCAACAAACTGGCTAGATTCATCTACGAGAAAGTCCCAAGCCCCTCTTCCTTTCTTCTTTAGGGTGTTTTCACCTTCCAATCTGCAGTCCTGTAGTCTGTCACATCTCACTGTTCCCAAAAAATATATATCATTCCTCAAAATATGTTGTACCAATATATCTGTCGTGAAAAAGTTATCGGCAAACACTTTAAAATTATGTCCTGAAGGCAAAGAAGAAACCATTTTCACTACAACTTCATACTCAAGACCTCGTCCTATCTCTCTTTTAGCAGAACCCTTTGGTTTGGCACCTTGATACACGTCGAAATCATGCAAAATTCCGCTACTACCAGCTCTTGCCCACATTTTAAATCCCCAGCGAGTTGGTTTATTTTTCATAAATTGCCTAAGATTACTTCGACCCTTGAATGCTATCATTATTTCATCAATCAATTGGTGTTCCCCCGACTCTACTTTTAGGCAGTTCTGACGGAATTTTTCCATCCAAGGTCTTAATTTCCAGATCTTATCTATTTTCATCTGATCTTCTGACACATCTAAATTATTACAAAAATGTAACGAAGTGAGAAGTTTTTCAAATCTGTTTCTGGCCATAAGTTCAGAAACAGGAGGATGTGCTATCCCTGTTTCCCAATAACTACGAACACTTGGCATTTGAGCAAGCCCCATTCTGAAGTACATGGCTAACATTTGTTTAAACTCATATGGTTTCATATCTGTGGAAGTCCCATACTTTTGAACACTATAAATATTGGTTTCTCGCACCACAGCTTCTACCATTTCATCTGAAATGAAATCTTTAAAATACTCATAAGGAGATCTCACTGAAATTGGTGCAGTGTGTTCAACTGGAATAAAATCTGGTATTACAGGAGAGTAGATGTCTACTTTATTCCACTGAAGACGACTTATCGGAAACCTAGGCACAGTTGCTGTCTTCTCAATCGTTTTGTTGATTGAAGGTGAGGGATAAGATACTTGTGGTACACAAATGATGTCACCACGGCTACATCCTGGTTTAGGGTCCTCATGTACTGCTATGCTTGGTTCTATTTCTTCACTGCCCTGGTAACTTGCCTCTGGTGTTTCTGGATCTTCAAATAGACCAAGTACTTCAAGTTCATGAAAGACGTTTTCACGTTGAACATCAAAGTCTTCCTCATATGGCTCATGTTCCGAATCTCCAATACATACTTCTGTAGCCAGCTCTTGAATTTCATCATTGTCACTTAAATCTTCGACATCATTGATATCCAGCCCGTAGAGAATTTCAAAAATATATCGCTCATTCTTAGTTCGATTCTGCATGCAAAGAATTACAAACATTAGAATCTTTACTTTCTATAAATTTGTTTATAATAAAAATAAAGACTAATAAATGATATTGGGATAAAAGTGGTCATACAAAATATATGTACAGGATTTATCTATAAAAACGCATCAAATTATTGATAAAACAAGCATAAATATGAATTTAATAATTTGTGTATTAAATGCCCAATGTTACACATATGTAACATCATTTTTGGTGGGTTGGGACAAAAAGTAAATTTCCGTTATGAACTAAATAACAAGTGAAATAACTATTTCCACTCTTATACATGTTGTAACATTTGAAAGTTTGTCAAAATGAATGAGCAATAAGTACAAAAAAGTGTAATAAACTTACCTCTTCTGTCATTTTGAGGTTAGTGGAAACAGCTAATTGAAGAACACCATCTAACTGACACAAAGAATAGTAGTAACAAGCTTCTATCCCTGAGCGCAGCACATGATAGATAAATTTACCTAGTAGTTGTAAAATTAGCCACCAGAATACAGGTTTCTGCCTAAAATAGTAACCTCAAACAAGCTGTACATATATGTAACATGGGGCGCTAGAGGATTTGGATACGTTTTTTCGCCAGAATTAATTTTACGTCGGTTGGTACGTCATTGTTGAAACAGTTATTTAAATAGGGCTCCCAAAATCGTATATTTTTCTTTCCTAATTGTAATTCATTAGGCGTATATCCTGTGGTTTCGTGATAAACTTCGTTGATAAACCTTCGTTGTCAGGTATATAATTGGCCCAGTTTTTGTGTTTTCTTGAACAATATGTTCGTAGGCAGCTCTTGACTTCGCGTATTGGACGCTCGGCCATATTAGTTTTTGGGTGGTAATACGGGTTGAATATTAATTTAATTCCAAGATTTTCTAGGGTAGTTTTCCATTTTTGACTTCTAAATTGCGTACCATTGTCGCTCTGTATATATTTTGGTATACCGAATATAGGGAAATGTAGTTGTGTAAGCTTCTGTAAAATAGTTTTCGTATTCGCGCATCTCATTGTATATAATTTGACGAATTTAGTGAATATGTCTAGGACGATGAATATATATTTGACTCTGCCAATACTTGTCGGAAGGGGTCCTATAATGTCGACTGCAAGGTGGTAATTTTTCTCTGTGCATGTTATGCCTGTAGGTACTCCTATAGAGGGGTGGGGGTTGCTTTTGCATTTTTGGCATATATCGCATGTAGCGAGTGTCGTGCGAATGCGTCGTCCCATGTTTTTAAATATAAAATTTTCGCGTAGAATGTCGAAACATTTTTTAGCGCCACAATGTAAATAGTAAATATGGCATTCCCAGATTAATCTATTTATTAACTTCTCAGGGACATTGATTAGCCATCTTGAATTTAATTGTTGGTAGAGTATATTATCGTATATTTTATAAGGTTTATTTTCTATGATGTTATTATCGATTTGTTCTGCTTCCTGGAGGGATTGTATAATTTCGAATAAATTTGGATCTGTATGTTGATGACTGGAAATGTTGCGTAATTCGATTAACAAACGGGGGTCTTGGGTCCTTTCAATGTAGGCCATAATTAATTTGGATTGATCTTCCGAGGAATTTATATCGTCGGTCGGAGGTATTCGACTGAGGGCATCGGCCGTGCAATTTTCGCTTCCTTTACAATGTTGTATTTTAAAAGTGTAGTCTTGGAGTGCTAGAATCCATCGCGTCAAGCGAGCGCTTAGAAGTTTACAAGTTCTTAGAAATGTAAGGGCGTGATTGTCGGTGAGTATAGTTAAATCTGTCCCGTAGATAATATATCTAGTTTTTTGCAGACAATATATTATGGCTAGTAATTCCTTTTCG
Source organism: Philaenus spumarius (assembly GCA_018207615.1). Taxonomy (NCBI): domain Eukaryota; kingdom Metazoa; phylum Arthropoda; class Insecta; order Hemiptera; family Aphrophoridae; genus Philaenus; species Philaenus spumarius. The sequence goes on along the minus strand of JAGFPH010002282.1, from coordinate 184,550 downwards.
GTAGTGGTGTACCGTTGTTCGGTCGCTTGTAACGATCTAGATAAAAATACAATTGCTTTCTTCTCTCCCTCTTCGTTAATCTGATAAAGATGTCCTCCAATGGCGACGTCTGAGGCGTCGGTTTGTAAATAAAAGGGTTATCGAGGATTAGGGTGGTGTAGTATTTGGGTGCGCAGGAACATTGCTTTTATTTTGTTAAAAGTTTCATCATCTGAGTGGGTCCAATTAAATTTAATTTTCTTTGAAGTTAGGCGCAGAAGGGATTGTATGGTTTCGGAATATTTATTTAAGAATTTATTGTAATAATTTATGCAGCCGAGAAAAGATTTTAATTGTTTGCGGGTTCGTGGGGTTGGAAAATTGAGTATAGGTTTGATTTTGTCGTTGTTCATTTGTAGGCCAGTTGAAGTTAGCGTATAGCCTAGAAAAGGGACAGAATTTCGGTAGAAAAGGGACTTAGAAAATTTTATTGTCATGTTGGCATCGGCTAATTTTTGGAAAATGTATGAAAGATGGGATAAATGGCTTTGGAAATCGGGGGAAATGACACATATATCATCAATATAAATAATGGTAAAAGATTCGATATAATCGTCGAAAACTTCGTCTAAGGCACGAACTAAGGCGGCTTGCGATGTGGAAATTCCAAATGGGGTAACGGTATATTGATAGGTATGTCCTCTAAACTGAAAAGCAGTATACTTTCGTGATTCTTCTGCCAACGGGACTTGCCAGTAGGAGGCGGTGAGGTCAATGGTACTTAACCACTTGCCATCTGCTCCTTTTGCTAATAATTCATTGATGCTCTGATTTTGTTCATAATCGGGAACAGTGATTCCATTTGCCTTCCTTGCGTCGAGACAAAGGCGTATTTCTCCATCCTTCTTAATTATGGGGATGATAGGGTTGATAAAGCTGCTATGTGATGGCTCGATAACTCGTAAATCTAACATCCTTTTTATTTCCTTGTTTACTGCTTCTTGGTTCATCAGGGGTACTGGGTAAAATTGGCTTTTAAAAATTTTATCTTCTATAATTTGGATCGAATGAGTGTATTTATTGCAAAGTCCTGGAGCGTCCGAAAAAATGTGTTTATAATTAAGTAATAATTTAGTTAACTCTAATTTTTGTTCTGGTCCTAGATTAAGATTTTCTTTTAAAGTGCTGTTTATAGTGGGTTCATCTAAAATATTGATAAGATTATTTGCGCCGCGTTGTTGATTATCTTTGTTTACATAGTTGTATTCTTCATTTTTATTCATTGTATCATAATTAGGTGTGTTTTCTTTAATAATATAACATAGAATTCCTTCTTGCTTTGCCTCCTCAAACTTTATAACGATTCGCTTATTATTTATTCTCATATTTATATATTTCGTATAAAAGTTTATTTCCGTCTCTGTATTTACTATCCAGTCCATTCCTAATATTATGTTTCTAATTAAATTCGGCACAATTAACATATTAACATATAATTCTTCTCCTTCTATCTTCATTCTTATCATAATTATTCTAGATACTCTGCGGGTCTTTGTTCCTACAGCCGTGTGGATTTGTATATTTGTTGTAGGCAGTTCTTCATATTTTCCGATTTTATCTTTATTGTCTATGAACCATTGTTGAGACAGACAGGTTATGTTTGATCCTGTGTCAATTAAAGCTAAGGTTTTTGTCGATCCGATTTGGATGGTGATTTCAGGACATTTAATTTGATTGATATTTGCATTTAAACTTTTTTCAGTTTGATTTTCTTTGAGTAAAAACTCTCGATCACAATACATTGTGCTAATGAAATTGATTTTATTAGTGGTGTTTTGATTAATTTTAGTTTCTTGGTTTGGCCTAATATTTCCGAGATGTTTTTGTTGCACAGGGATAGTGTCGTTTTGTTTTTTCTGGGGTATGAGGGAATAAGTTGTATCTTTTTGTAGGCCTGGGACATTTACTGTGCTTTCTAGTTTTTTGTCGTATTTGTAGTTGAGGAACATGTAATAAGTGGGGTTGGGGGTTTAATTTGTTCGGCTATTGCATGACAGACATTGGCTTGTTCGGGGGTTGGATAATTTTGATATCGAGGCGTATTGTGGGGTTGGAATTGGGGTCGGGAAGTATTGGGGTAATTGTTGCGGTAGGGTTGGACAGATGTAGGGTTAAAATTTCGGTTTCGGGGTGATTGAGGGGGTGAAAAACGTGCTGGTGGATTATGATAGTTTTTATTTGGGGGTTGGAATCGATATTTTGAGGGTTAAAAATTATTTGGTCTGTTATAGGGTTGAAAATTCGGTGGAGGGGTAAATTGGAAAGTTGTTCGGGGGCTGAAGTGTGTTTCGCGTGGTTGAGAAGGATTTTTGCGCATCGGGGGTGATATAGGGCGTTGCTCTCGATGGGATCTATTCTGGCTATCTTTGACGTCTTCCCTTTGGAGTAACGAAATGAAGTCCATTATTCCATTAATACATTGTACTCTCCTTGCGTCTTGGATTATGTCTTCGAAGTGTTCTGCTAGGCAAGTAACAATATCATCTTCAGATAGGGGTGGATTCATAGCCTTTAGCGTGATAACTCGCTCCGTGAAGTATTCAGCACGGGTCAGTGTTCCATATGGTCTAAATTTCTCGGTCTCCATTTTATATTTAATGCCTCTCTGAATCTCTCGGCTCCAATATTTGTTCTCAAAATATTCCTGGAAATCTTCCCAACAGTTGATGTTATTTTTAATTAGGCTAAACCATCTAGATGCATGTCCCTCTAAACACATGTCTAGATTGTCGGTTAGGTGGATATTTGAATCGCTGCCCTGGTTAAATGCCATCCTTCTCTCATGAAACTTTTTTATTTTGTTCAATATCTCTGTGGGGTTATGTTCTCTCCCATAAAATTTAGGTATATTATTATCAGCAGCCCCATCAAATTGTCTTCCGCAAACTACATTGATATTTTTTGAAGACAGGGTTTGGTCTTCCTTTACAAATTTTTCTAACTTTTCAACACGATCGTTATTGGTTGAAACGAGTTGTCCAATCCGGTCAATTTGTTGATTTTGCTCTATTTCAATTTTTTGTATTCGAACTCTTTCTTCCTGTAACGTATTAGTAATCTCGCGGCAGTTTTTCTCAACTAACTGTTTACATTCTTCTTTCGTTTGTTCTTGTGTTTCCGAAACATGTAATTTTAAGTGTTCTGTATGTTGTTCAATTTGTAATTTGAATTCGGCCTTGGTTTGTTGTTGTGCGTAAGTAAACTCTTCTTTAAGATTAGCATATTGCGTTCACATTTCTGTAACTACTTGTGAAATTTGTTTTTCGGATTGTTGTTTGAATTGTTGATTGGCGTCTAAAATTCTTTGGTCGATTTGTTTGAATTGTTGATTAAATTGTTGATTAAGTTGTTGATTCGTATCTAATATTTTTTGGTTTGTGTTTAAAATTTGTGGTTTGAGTTCTTGATTCGTATCTAATATTTTTTGTTTAAGTTCTTGATTCGTACCAGATATTTGTTGGTTTAGGTATTGGAATTGCTGGCTAATATTAAAAAACATATCTTCAATCGTCAAGGGTGGGGTTGAAGTTCGAGAGGGGGTTGCGTTGTCGGTTGGATTTATTGTATCTGGCTCAAGACTTGCTCTAACATTTACATTATCCGGCTCTGATTCGCCTATAAGATCGGTAAACATTTCTTCCCTTAAACTCCGTTCTCCTAAAGACACGTCTTCCATCCGGCGGTTGCTTATATCGGGAATCCGCGACCCTTCCATCGTTTCGCCTAATGAATCCGCGATCACGTCTTCATTTCGGCGGGACGAATGAAAATTAGGCAAGCCTTCTGATTCCTGAGCCCTTTGGGTTAGGTTGATGTTAGTCCTAAGGTTATATGTAGGCTGGTTTTCCATATTAATTTAAATCACAACTTAAACTATATATATACAACAACTATTAATATAACAATTCTATATCTATTTAAAATAAGGAGTTATTTATGGTAAGATTGGGAAAAGCCTTCACGTTGCGGCGCCAA
>JAGFPH010002282.1:147682-180436 GCA_018207615.1 Philaenus spumarius | reverse complement strand
AACGTGGGCTATTCAATTGGATAATTTAACTAAGTTGGAGTGTTATACTGTAATACATAAAAAAACCTAGATTTATACTTTGGGGTTTCGTTTTCATCTTCAAACAATAATATAATTTCTTGAAAAGTATATTTTTACATATTTGAGTTATAGAAATAATTTAGGCTGCAATACGTTATAAGACTTGCATTGAAGTTGTAACATGAATATAAATACAACCTTTTCATCAATATATTTATTTATACAAAATTAGAAAAAGAGATACACATTCGTGCACCTTCGTATAACATATAAACATAATCGGTTATTGATTGCTTCACTATAATATTATTAACATCTAAATCATTTAATATATTAATTTGTAAAATAACAATTAACAGATAATATTTGTAAATTTATTTTGATATCTATAATAATTTATATAAATAAAATGTTTAACAAATAGGCATACAGTTTTATAAAATCATATCTAAATTTTACATTTGGCTATTTTATAATATTTAAAACATATAAACTATTTGATATGGCATATAAAATAAAAATCAATTTATAAATAAACTTTCTTGATATATATAGGGTCTAATAATGTACTCTTTTTAGCAAATAGGCCTACTAATAGTTATAATTGTACAAATTCACCGGTTAAAATTCCCCGTCAGCATAGTTAGGTAGGCCTAGATAAAGTGTGTTGTTTTTATAATAGCATTTTTTAATTATGTGTTTCTGATGTGTATCTAATTAATCTGCATATTATTTTTCACGAAGCTTACTTTTAAATTGTTTTGTTAAATTAAATTGTTAAAAGTTTTATTTTCTGTGGGGAACAATTTTAATGTAATTTAATTTATATGAACTCTGATTAGATACTATTTTATGTACCTAACTATATTAAAATATAACTGTTGAATATTGTAAGTATCGTGTATAGCGGCAATAAAGTAGTTGTTTTTTGTTTGTTTTTTTAACATTTCATTCAAAGGAAGCAGACTTATTAGTTATGAAATATTATAATAATCGTAAAATTTTTATATTCAATTGTTTAAATGTGTGAAACTAAAACGATGAATATTGGAAATTAGTTTATTACAAATTCAATCTTTTAAAATAATAAAACTGTAAGATTTATTCTAAATCTGTAGTTAAATGATCAAACCTCGAACATCAAAGTTGAACAAAATTATCGAATATTAACTTAATTACAAAACATATATCTAACTAATGAGCGGCGTTATTAATTTTATTACTCTTATAACCATACCAGGTATGTAATTTAAAACGATCGCGTAGAGGTTGCAATTTTATGACATAAGCACTGGAATTGTATAAACATAAAACATTTAATGTTCTGTAAAATTAAAATGCTAAATAGTTTATCTGTAGTTTTAATCAAAGTTAGTTTAGAAACTAGATCACAAGACCTTTGTTGAAGGAAAAACTCCGATGTATATATTTCCTCCAAGTTGCTTTTCTGTAATTAAATATGTAATTTCTTTTGTTTTAGATTTTATAATGCTGGTAAAATATTGTTTTTCTAAACTCGTGTTAATGATTTTATTTAATCCAGAACTTTTTTAAATTTAATTAATGCTACAACAATTAACAACTTTTAATCAAATTAAAATAGAAATAACGTCTAATAATGAATAAGACTCAGCCACTACTTCTACATTATTTTGAAATATTGTTGTATAAAGTGATGGATTTAGGGATCTGGTGCACTAGGCAATTTATGACTGCAGCCTCTCTCAAGTGTGAAAATAAGCGGCGACAGTCAACTCTAAGGAACTGTTCCGTTTCACGTTGGGAACTGTTCTTAAAACTTAAAGAACTGATAAATATAATTTGAAAAACAACCGTATTGGGAGAATTTTCAATACACGGAGCATTGCGTGCTTTGCACACCAATTTTAAGCCTCTATGCTATGGACGCACATGTGCATCAGCTTTTAAATGTTAATGATTATTACGTAGAAAGATTCAAAAGTAAAAAATAAAGTAATTTCTACTCATAGGCTATAAAAAAAAATAAAAGATCAGCTCCTAGCATAGGAAATACGAAATTTGCGTAGCAGTGAACGTGTTAAAAGAAACTACATCGGCATATTTATGCCCCATTAAGTGCGTCTCTGTTTGTGTGTTCATGTTCGTGGAGTGTTTATGTGTAATTTATAGTTTTTTAAGCGCATTAAACAAAAGCAAATATTTTTTAAATTTTTATAAACGGTTTGAAAATGCCCGAAAAATAGACGAAACTTTTTTCACCGAATAGAGAGTGATCGTAATAGGACTGCGAGCAGTACAAGTAATTAAGGTATTTGTGTAAATATATCCAGTCTAGTAAAACAAAACAAATCATACCAACATTCACAAATAACAAGCAATTTTTTTATAATTTCCCATCCAAAAATGTTAGGCAAATCCAAATATTTCTGTACCAAATAAATACATTGCCTTCTTTTAAACGATGTTCTGGGAAATTTAGTTCCAACCCTTGTTATTGTGGCATCACTGGCTGTCACTGAAACGCCATGCACTGCTACAGGCTGCCAGCCCGGTATTGCCAAATTGGGATTTATTCCCAAAATGTGGAAATTTTTTATTTTGTGGCAAATATTGGGGAAAAGTAAATGGTGGGGAAAATATGGGGAATGTTTTTCAATTATATGTTAAACAAACATGTTAAAATTCTTGTAAACTATTCAAAACTCTTAAAGTACTCGATACAGCACAAGCAGTGTAACAATCCCCACTTAAAAGCACCCTTCTGCGCATTTGGAACCCTTTCAAAATAGTTGGAAAATATGGTAAAAAGTTTTGGGATATTTTAGATTTTTATCCCCCCCCCCCCCAACGTCCCTGTTAGTGTATGTAATATTGTTCTAAAGAGACATAAAAACCATTCACAATTCGATTACTTACAACAAAGTATTGAACTGCAATAACTGCCCTTAAAATGAAATCAAGCAATATCGAAGCATTGTCGGATACTACATGTTGGTTCTATTGTCCCCGACTAAGGATAAAATCTCTGCTTAAGAAATTAAAATATTTTTGGATTTAGAGTTGAACGTTATTTATGTTGAAACAAAACCAACGTTTCAGCGAAGAGCTGAATGCATTGTGTAAAGCCTTTTCATACAAGCAACGCAGCGTTTACCACTGCCATTAATTACACGTGCTTGGGAATACGACAAAGGAAAATATACGTTAAGCAGTTACTCTTACTCCAATCCTATGTAATGTGTTTCTCTAAGGAAAATATGTATTCAAATTAAAATGTCTCTTTATATCCTCGTGTGAGGCAATTTGTTGTTTTTCTCTTCAAATCCGGACTTTCAGTTTAAAGTGTAATTACACAGGGCGATCCGGAACTATGCGGCAACGTCTTGGAAGCTAAAGATAAGAACAAAGTTCACATAAACGTAGGCCAGAAAACGCTTCGTTTTGCAGATATACGCCATTTTGTTTTTTTTTACAAAATAATTCATATCTAGAGAAATGTTTGATTGAGTTCCAACTTGGCATGATGTTTATCCTAACAATGATATATATCGAGAAAAATAAGCGATTATATCCAATCATGCGTTTCAAAATGGTGACTGTTTGAAAATTTTAAACTTAAATTACCCAAAAACCGTACATTTCAACAAAAAATTTCAACGTATCACTTTTGTAGCCATTTTGATTCAATATCGGTTGGTGTAACAGTCAAAACAATCAAATGAAAGAAAATAGTTACGTTATTTTTTGTAATAATTGGTTTGTTCGACCCGGCATCCTATACCTACACAGTAAACACATCAATATTGTATGTACATATGCTGTTATGATCTTTAACTTAACTATTATCCAACATCCAATTGTTTTGCCAGTTACACCATCAGACAAAAAATTTAAAGGGCTACAAAAAAGAATGTGGAAATTTTTTATTAAATGTACTGTTTTTTAGTAATTTAGCTTTGAAATTTTGAAATAGCCACCATTTTGAAACGCATGATTGGATATAATCGCTTATTTTTCTTGATATATATCATTGAAAGGTTAAACTTTAAGCATAGTTTGAACTCCATCAGTCAAACATTTCTCTAGATATGAATTATTTTGTACAAAACAAAATGGCGGATATCTGAAAAACTAAGCGTTTTCGGGCCAATGTTAGTATGAACTTTTTTTCTTATTTTTAGCTTTAGAATGAGCATCCGAGACATTGCCGCATGGTGTTGAATCAACCTGCATAATGTAATAAAATATCTAGCACGGAATTATGACGGGCTGTTATTGTGAAAGTTGTAACATTATGATATTTGGAAAATTAACAATGTAATTTTATCTCAGGCTGTAAATATGGTAGAAATATTCTTCACAAAAACCAAAGAGATATTTTAAAGTATTTCTACTGATTTTTCCATTTCGATTTCATAACGACGGTTAAGTTCGTGACGTCCACACTTAAGGGTTCCCCAGTTCGAACCCAGTCATTAAATATGTTCAGTACTGTACAGCGGGATAATGCGTGGACATAATTTAAGTATGTGGTCATTCGGCTCAAAATAAAAAAAAAAAATAAAAAAAAAAAAAAACATCAACTAACATAATATGTCCGGAAAGATTATTTTACCACCAATCAGGCATTTTGTTTTGTATTAAATAATTTAGCCTATATAGGCCAGTCGGTAGGGGTAAATTTAGACCAAAAGTTCCAGTAATTTACAATACGGCTAATTTTTTTTATAAGTACATTAAAGTATGTAGATTAACATAAAAAAAGTTTACCAGTCTATCGATTTCCCAAAGTCGAAAAAAAAATGAGTCTCAGCTTGTTATAATGAAAATGACCCGATCTAGGAGTTGATTTTGATTATCGATTTTAGGAGTACCGGACCCACGATCTAATTTAAATCTATTCCAGTTTCATCAATTTTGGGAATATCAACATCAAATTTGTTTTACAAGTTGAGTATACCAGTATAAATATTCTTAGTAAGTATGAACGATTTTTTTAATGTTATTTTTAAAAACGAGGCACTTGAAAATAGTCTTTTGTTTTACCTATCTCGTTTTAACTATAACACCTTTGGATTCAACGACTCCATTTTCGGCATTTTTTAACATATCGATTTAAAAATTGGTACAGAAGTTACAAACACAATTGTTTCTTGCTATACTTATTTTAAAAACTATATCTAAAAAATTGACTAATCTGCAGCTGATTAACTCAAGCGTTTTGATGAAAAATCTAAAAAGGTCTAAAATTATACTGTTTTAAGTTACTTGTGCTTTGAAAAGTAAATAATAAAAAAGGCATATACTAATTGATCTTGTTTGAATCTATATATTTAACTTTAAAAAAAACTGTCAGGTTAACATTTTGAAAATTTTCTAAACAGGAGCTGTTTAAAATGAGTTGGTGGGTCCGGTACTCCTAAAATCGAGAAACCCATTGATAAGTCAAGTGGCTCTAGATCGGGTCATTTTCAAGATAACAAGCTGAGACTCAGCATAAATGTTTAAAATTTATATTTTAACTCCTATTATTTTTCTCTATCTTCATACCAGCTCAAAATATTAAGGATAATCGGGAAAAAAATGATAATCGATTTTTTTTCGACTTTGGGAAGTCGATAGACTGGTAATCTTTTTTTATATTAATCTACATACTTTAAGGTACTTATAAAAAAAGATCAGCCATATTGCAAATTACTGGTAGATGTAACCTATACCGACTGGGCTAGGCCTATCTCTACAACGGCTTACCGGATTGAGTTGAAATTTCGCACGAAACTCGTCAATGTAAACAGCTAGTTTGAAAAGCATACAGTAATTAACTTTTAAAAAAAATTTGTTTTAAAATTGCAATTATTTAATCTTTTTAAATGATAATAACTCGAAGACAGTACATTTCTTATAAAAACCTGAACTGTACGTATTTGTAGCCCATTCAATTGCCTATCGAACGGTATAACTGCTAAAACTGTCGCACAAATGGTAACAGTGAAACATCGTACATTGGTTGGTCGTGGGAAATTTACTATAAAATTAAATTATACGTGAAAAAAAAATAGACCAAGTCCAGGAGTTGAACCTGGGACCTTCACGTTTCCGTCGCGATGCTCTGCCAACTGAGCTAACCGGATATCTCCAGATATTGGTAGATGTTATCTCACTTGTACGGTTAGTGCAATTATTGAATTAACAGATTGAATACCTCGTGTATACGACATTGAAAACCATCTCAATTCTTATTTCGCAGCTTACAGTGGTGATATTATTAATATATTTTTATTTATTTTTTTAGACGACGGAAACGTGAAGGTCACGGGTTCAATTCCCGGTCTTGGTCTATGTTTTTTCACTTGTAATTTAATTAAATATCCCTTGCTGAGAAAGTGTGTAAGCGGAAAAAATACAAAAATAAATAAAATAAATTTACTACAGACTACGCTATGTTCCAATAGACGGTGAAAAAACTGTCAACAAATGGACGCTGTTTTTTTAATTTATTTTAAACATATGGCTTATATCCGTGTATATACTTGTTTAATTTGTGTCAAAACCTAGAATGTTATTATTTGTTAAACATCACGTTAACATAAATTATGAAGACATTTTGAAATGATTGCAGATATAACCAAAGGTAAAATACTTGTCGCTATTTCCATAGATCATGAATAATAAAATAGATATTTAAAAAAATAAAAATAACACTATTCTCACTCATGTACGTTTAATTACCAAACTCGTATACGTTTGGTAATTAAACGTATATGAGTGAGAATAGTGTTATTTTATTTTTTTAAATATAAATTCCTTCTCACCCGCCAAGATCAAAGTGTATTTTATAATAAATAAATAGCGCTAGGGAGAAATCATTGGTAGCATTGGTGTTTCACACAGCTTCCGTCTTTTCCCCAATAGATAGCGCCACTATCGTCGAATTTCCAGTGGAACGAAATATTGCATTGGATCGGAGTTCTATAAGGTTAACCAAATACAATGCTATTTATAACGACATTTCGAGACACACAAAGACATAAAATATGATTTAGCTACTTTAACATAAACAAATTTGCTATTTTTACTATTATCTACCGCAAACAATTTGCACGATAATAAAATTATCTCGTTGGAATCAATCCTCAAAAAACTATCGAATAATTCCGTTGTTGTTGTTTTAGTACAGTTATGTTAATATCTAATTAAATCGTTGCCTAGCATCAGGTTAGCGGGAATGAATATTTCACCAAACAGTGCAAACAAAGGTCGTACTTTGACTACTTTCACTTCTTCTTCTATACTTTTACACATTGAATCGTGTCTATTGAAGTGTCTGTCTGTGTTTTCAAAATACATACTTTGTTCTAAGCTCATATTGTTATTCACACTTCACCAGGTTTTTTTTATAATTTACTGCTTCTGTCTTTTTTTGTCAGATCTAATCTCAGGAATGGCTAAACCAATTGTGACGAAACTTTAATTTGCAAGTAGAGGACTTTTCAGAGATTAATCTAAGCCATTTTTTATGCCAGGCATATTTAGGTTTTCTATTTAAATACTTAAAACTATGGACAAATTAGGGGTTTTGCACGCGACCATTATACATAAAACAACGGATTTGGATCACTTTACCAAGATCGTTTGTGTTTTAATTTAATGTATACGCAGGTTTAACCGATAAATATGTATCAAAACAGTGCCCATGTGCGCAATAATGTGAAATGTAATCGTAAAGTTAAATACAACTCCACAACTGATTTGTAATTATTATGTTTTTTCGGGAATTGTGAGTTAAACTGACGAAAAACGGGATTTTTAGCGTCTATTGGTGCGAAGCTTATAATTTACATAGGCCTAAAAGGAATACATAGATCGATTTGGCGAAACTCATCTTGCGTTTTTGGGCAATGAAACTCGGATCTAAAATCGCTACTTTAATTACGTGTAATAAGCGATGCCGCAGACACCAGCTAATTAATTACCTGTATAAACTGTACAGTATTTATGTCTATGTGTTAAAGTCGTTTAGTGAGCTAACTACAAATAAAAGAATTCGCGAATGACTAAAACAAGAGTCGAAACGGCCGTCATACAATTTATGCCGTCAAAAACGTCAATTATTTTATCATGAATGTAATTTTTAAAGTATATTTTCAAGAAAGAATACGGACAAATGTAATAATTGACCATTTTAAAGTTATTCCTGGGCCATTCAGTTATATTACGTACGTAAAAGTGGGAATTTGTGCGACTAGGCTGAGAATGTTTTTGGGGCTGAGTGGGGAAAATCTATTTTTTCATTTGGTAACACTGGCTTACAAATATTTTTAAAAATTTCATAATCCAAAGCCTCCTTACTAAGTGTTTTAACAGCAAAATGTTAGTTCTTTTAATCAATTATAATTTTCGTTACCGGTACTTCTAACTTGCTAGCGACTTTTGTAAGATCTGATAGCGACATTTTTATGGAGTTGGTTTTTCTGACTTCGAAACAAGTAATCTATTTCATGTAAAACGAGTTTTCAATACCAGTTAGTAACTGGTGAAAAGTCAATAGCATCATGTTAGCAATTTACAAATAATAATAATTTCATTAGTTATTACATTAACTACATATTTACAAGCGAAACAAAATTCAATCTATACCAAACTTAACAGTATAACTTCTATTTTAAAATCTATTTTCTACAAGATCCCATTGTTTAACAAAGTTAAAAACTCTGAAGCTAGAAATTTTCATCCAGCTTCACTGACTGAATTATATGATTTTTTTTTTTTTAATCATTTCAATGCGAGTTCTTAATACCTTTTCATCAGAAGTTTACATCCATGGGAATTTTAATAAACAATTGAATACCAATATCATATAATATTTCTTCACAAAGACAGAAATCCGATGATTCTGATAATTTAATTAACTAAAGACTTCCATATTTCGGGTTGAATAAGCGAGGAAGCTCTGCTTTCAGTTAAATATTCTATTTTCCTCACAATTAGCAAAATAACACTTATAAATGAAACGGCTTGGAACAATCATCAGTTTTTAATAGACGAATACATTTTTACAAGAACATTTCAATTTACTAAAGGTCATAACCGGAATATATTTTACCTGCACCTTAAAAATATCTTCAAAGTCTGACGCCAAACTCCGTACTGATTTTTCTATACCATATTGAATTTTAAAGAAAAAAAACATAAAAAAATGTTTCCTTATTTCAAGACTGTCAACCTTTCCAAGCAGCATTTGATAACAAAAAGGAGTGAAGTTGATTTGTTAATTTCTGTGTGAATGGCTCAAGATAAAATTTGCTTAACACCCAAATGATAATTTATTTTTACTTTGTACAAAATCTAAACTGTATAATCTTGGGTTTTTCATTGTTCAAACCCATGAGAAAATTAACCAAATGGTTTTGCTATTAACAACATTCAAGTGGTTTGAGAATTGCCGTTGAATTTTAACACCTATAAAAAATACTGCTCGGTGTAAACATTACTTCTACAACTTTTCTTAAAGCTTATTTAAACCATGCAAAGTTTATTTATCTTAGTTCTATTTCTGTCTCGGAATTAGAGATCCTGCGTACAAACATTATACAGTAACTTAAAAATGTTAATTTCGTTCAATTGAAGTTTTGTTCTTCAAGTTAAGTTGTCACAAAGAACTGTTATCATAAAGAACTGTTATTTGAACTGTTATCACAAAGACATAATTAGTGAGCATAAAGTAATATTGGCTATGCTTATCCCGGTTATAGTTTAATAAATACCTGTCTTTGCTTCATCAGCAAACAAGAGCGATTCATTATGTTCTCTAATTGATTTATCTTCTCGTGTATCCATTGTTCTTATATTATATGAATTAATAAGAATGGGTGATACGATCCAATATTCCAAAGTTCCTTTTCTTAGTAATAGTGCCGCTATTTGTGTAATCTGTTTTAGGAAAAATCATATGCAATATCACGTTTACGTTTAAATTATCTCTTAAAACAACTTACGAATTTAAATATTTTAAATATGTTTTATATATTGCTGGTGGCTCCGCAACTGCTCACGTCATTCACCGATCTAAGTGGTGACTCATAACAAAGCCAATGCAAACAGATTATTGTATACTCTGATATTTTCACGGGAAAGACAAGTGTTTAGGACTGGGGAACTTGGATCTAAGAAGGGTGGTGGTGACCTGTGCATAATAATTCGAATTACGGCATGCATTGCACTTTCATCATTCAAATTTAAATAATCAATAATCAACATGTCAAAAAAAATTTTTATATTACCACCTGAAGGAAACAATATATTTATGTAACACCATGCATTTTATTTATAAAATGTTAGTTTAGAAAATTGCCTGATTTTAAATTTGCAAAATGTTTTACAAATGAACGTCTTTTTTTTTTTTTTTAAGAATAACCTGAAAAGTATTTTAAGTTTTTGATTCAACTCAGCTGTTTTATTTATAATGTAACAACATTTATGTTTTAATTGCATTATAATGCAGTAGCCAATCTTCGTTGATTTTGGTTGTATTTCTTTTTAGTTTGTTAATCTAAAAAAAGCTGTTGGTTGAGTTGAATAATAAACTGATTATAATCTAAGGGACTTAACTCCCTGCACGCTTCGCTCACCAACCTCCACCACGACTAGTGGCGAAGCAAATACAGATTATTGTATATCCTGATGGTTTCATGGAATTAGTTTCCATGGAAATGAATGTAAATGCATGCAAAAAATAAGTGTTTGTAAGCTTTTGTAATAAATCAGCTCCTCTATCTGTTATAGGGTTTTTGGTGAACACCCTCATTTTCAAAATTAGCATACGCTTTGAAATACTTTATGTTCATAACCCTTTCTTTTTTGAGTAACAACAAAACCTTTAAATTTTTATATATTTTCTTAAATTGCGTTTGATCTACATTACAGACATTCAGTCAATCCATTTATATAGGCCTATTATTGTTTAAAATAATTAACGCCTAGAAAGGTTATCAGATCCGGGTATAAATGCTTACAATATACGCACATTTTGAGTACTTTTGAAAAATAAACATTCAGTGAAGAAATCTTTAAAAATTATTTTTAATCAAAAGTGAAAAACTGTAACTAAAATACTCGTATTGGTTGGTACGTTGTACCTCGGGTTGGGAATACAAATTATACAGGGTGACTCAATAGTCTGTGAACGGCGTTCTATTTTTGTAACCATTGCCAGGGCCGTAGTCAGACCGGTTTTTTCGGCATTGCCCCCGGGCACTCAGACGGCTTTAGGGGGCCCGGAGCGCCATAAAAAAATCACTTAGCCTATACATGAGAAAAAAAAACTGCTGATGTTATAACGTTAGTTTTTGCAACGTTAGGTATGCAGTTAAGATTTGATCTCGATTGCAGTGACTGCAAATTTCAAAAAATATAATACAGAATCAACATGTTTATTGGAAAAATATTTGTTGTTATACGTATTTTATTCACGGTCCCGAAAGTATAATGAGAATTTACCCAACAACTACTAAAACCAAACTCAATTAGTTAAACACCTGACTCCCTCAATGCGATTGCTCGAATACATACGCCTAAGCGCAACAATTCTACCATGACTGGCGGACCTGAAGTTATAAAATAAACCACAAGGGATTGTTAGGAAAATATTATTGCGAAAGGGGCCCGGCGAAGCAGTTTTGCCCGGGGCCTGTCAAAGCTGACTACGGCCCTGACCGTTGCAGATTACGCAACAAAACTTGGCACATCGGTTCGCAAAAAAAAACAATTTTTTAAAGCAATTATAATGTTCTTATCACCTTAGTGAGACGGCAATGTAGTAAGGAAACAATTTCAGTCTCGACAGTACGAGTGGAAACCCCTTGGAAACCAATATGTCAGAACATAAGCCGATTTCCAATCCTCATAGGTCAAGCCTAGTTTCAATAAAAAATGAATTTGCATTTATATAAAAACTGGAGTTAAAATGAAACTAACCTCCAAACTACAACTACTGCGTTGGAAACTAAATGTACAAGCCTACTTACATTCAAATTTTGGAACGGAGCACAAATAAAATGTTCACAAATAACTAATCACAGACACAACAAACACAATCTGTACACGAAAGACACTACATAACCTAGAAAAACAAACAACGGCTTGCAGTGCTTGCAGGTGACTGTTGTTAGATTGTCAGTTGTTTACTTAGATGTAAAGCGATAAGATTGTAAAGGCTGTGGTGTGACGTCGCAGGCCTGCATGTCCGCGTACTGTTCTCTCTCTGTCTAACCTCTCTCATTCGACCGATTCTAAGAGGAATACATATTTTAAATCGCAATAAGGTTTTGATATTAATAACATTTTAATAACAAATTAGTACATTTGACCAATGTAGATTTTAATCCCAGAATATATTTTCAGTGTTTATCCAAGTCGTTGCTAGTTTGTATTCGCTTTTCTTAAAAAAATATGTTAATCTCCATTTGAAAGAATTTTTGTGGATACAAAATTCTTAAACTTGGCACATTTAAGAACCGATGGCAATATAATATTAAACCTAAGGTGCGGTGTTGACTCTCGTACCAAGGGTTCCGCACTTCACCCGATTTCTGACATATGAATAATTAGAAATTTTGCAAAGGGATTCAAAGCCAGTTTTTTCCGCGGGTAGCGGGACGAAATAAGCGTGAGCCGAAGCAGGAGGCTGAGGTGCAAAACAAATTATGCTAACATATTTCAGCGCCTTTTCGTAGGCAGCTATTCAGCGCCTTTGTAAGTAAACCGATTTCCCAAAAAGTTGGTCGAAACATTAAAACATATAATCTTAATTTTGGGAATTCGTTCAACTCCCGTCATCGGTTCGGCTACGTGGTCGAATTATTTGCATGAACCGGTAGAACGTAAAAATAAAATTAACTGTGTTCTAAATAAATTTAATATAAACCTGTGTTTTGCTTCAGTATAGGCTTAACCTAAAATTAAGTTACGTTTTATTGCAAATCAGCGGTTTTATTTAAAACTAGGAGAAACCCCTGCGTGCTCCGCACGCCAACGCCGTTGGAACCTTATACACACCTCATTATGTTATGTATTCTATACAGGGTGACAATTAAGTCTACGGACGGTTTAATATTTCGTATATAAGGAAAATTTAAAGGTGGATGTGATTGAGGTACCTACTCTTTGTAAAATTACTATTTTATTTAGATTTCAAAAAATGTATCCGCTATCTTGGATCCGCCATTTTGAATGAAACTTTGTGTTTTTTAAATAGGAAGGTGGTCATGTGATACATCATTTCGATGTAGAATTTCAAGAAAAAACCAACGGTAAAATTTGCACATCCATCTATTTAACCGTTTAAAAATGGCGGCCGAAAAACAACGGAATCGTTTTTTCCGATGTTGCCTTATTTTGCTGTACAATTTTTGTTTTAATATTAATTATTATTCCTTTTGGATTCAGAATTAAATAAGTTTTCAAATGATATGCCACACAACGATATTTGGTTAAACCACTCGAAATCAATTATAAAAAAATTAAATTGGATGTAACTAAAACATTTTAAATACTCCCAAATATCGTTGTGTGGCACATCAATTGAAAGCTTATTTAATTCTAAATCTAAAAAGAATAATAAATAATATTACAAAAAAAATAGTACAGCAAAATGGGGCAACATCGGAAAAACATGACCACCTTCTTATTTAAAAAAAAGTTACATTCAAAATGGCGGATCCAAGATGGCGGATAATTTTTTGGGAATCTTTATAAAATAGTATTTTTACATAGAAAAGGTACCTCAATCACATCCACCTTAAAATTTGCCTTATATACGAAATATTAAACCGTCCGAAGACTTAATTGTAACTTTGTATAATAAAGGTGCAGGATTAATAGTAACATCACAGCTTAGATGATAAATAATGTTGTATATTTTATAACAGCAGTTATAATAAAGGTTAAAAGAACCAGCAAGGCTCAGATCTACACTTTAATAAAAAAATAACAAAAAAGTTAGAAATACAATTAATTGTTTCACAGTTTGAAATCAGCTCTTATGGAAATATTAGAGCAAACAGCTGATTAGATTACTCTATCAACAATAAACACATGTATTTATTATTTAGTATGGCGCTCCCATTGGCCTAAAATGTTTAGTATAGTGTGTGTTGTTTTTACTTCAACAGTTTGCGTTGTCCACAGAAACAAATCTTTTAAGTTTGAAATCAGCTGATAATAGAAATATTATAGCAAACAGCTGACTACTGTTATTATTATAGCCAATAAACATATGTAATGGCGCTTACATTTTTATCAAATATTGAGTATATTTGTTGATGTTTTTATGTTCAAAAGATGCTGCTGTTTTTCAAAAAGTCTATAAAAACACGCGTGTATTCGATTCCATTCCGTCGCGTCACTTTCGGAGATTAGCGATTTTGAACACACGAACATTAAAATGTTTATTTATATAGATATGCTACAACAGGTATTTCAATTGATTTATTATACAGTAACCATTTTACTTTCTCACTATTCTATAGTATAGAGAGAGTATAGAGATCGCAAACAAAATTGATGTTAAATATCCGTTTTGGGACCCCCTGAGTTTAAAAAAGTAGTTTTTACAAATTGTCTGTCTGTATGTATACAAAGCTGGAGAGAAAACTTTGCACCAAACATGTCAGTTAGGCCTGTATAGATACGAAAAAATGTTTTGAAACAACTCCCTTTTTGGCCAAAAAAACCCCAAAAAATCAGTTATTATTTCTTTATAAAAAACTGCTCTAACGATTTTGTTAAAATTTTGCTAATTTGTAGTTCTTAATGAACCTTATCATATGTAAAAAAACCGTATCTTTCTAAAAATTCTCATTCAGCTAATAATAATAACATTTATTTGTTACTCCCCTACTTTAATACAATTATGAAGTCACAGTAAATCTGTTTAACACGTGCACTGCTATGCAAATTTCGTATTTCCTATGCTAGGAGCTGACCTTTCATTTTTATATTTATAGAACAAATAAGTTTAAATTACTTTATTTTTTATTTTTGAACCTTTCTACGTAATAATCACTAATGTTTTAAAGCGGACACACATGTTTGTCCATAGCACGCAACGCTCCGCGTATTGAAAATACTCCCAATACTCTGGTTGGCGTGCGAAGCACGCAATGCACTGTGTATTGAAAATACCTCCAAAACGGGGGTTGGAGTGCGAAGCACGCAATGCAATGTGTATTGAATATAGTTCCAATTCGGGGGTTGGCGTGCGAAGTACGCAATTCACTATGCATTAAAAATACTCCCAATACGAGGGATGGCGTGCGAAGCACTGTGCGTCGGCCGCTTCTCATAGTCTCGCGGTGAACGAGATAATAATTTAAATATGTTTGTGAGAAAGTATGTGCCAGTTTCTGGTACCGTTTATTTAGTTCGTTTTTGTTTGTGTCAAATTTAATTTTATCAACCTAACAAAAAAAAAAAAATGTTTTGAAGAATAATAATCTAATTCTAAATTTGTTAAGTTGGATGCCATGGTAATGAATGTAAATGCATACAACGTGCTTGTCCAAAGTTTTTGTTAAGCTTTTGTAAGAATCTGCTTTTTCATCAACTACGGGATTGTTAGTGAACTCTCATATTTTTACAAAATGTTGCCAAATTCTGTCCACTTGAAATTAAGTAGACGGGGGAGCATTGTTTAGCCCAGTTAATGCAAAATTTTGGCTGAAAATGTTATTAAAATATTTGTTTATAGTTTATATTTAGGCCTAAACGAACAAAAATTGAAATGAACGCTTTAAAAACTTACGTGTCCAAACCATTGATTTCATTAACATAATGGAAAGTTAACGTCACCAATAAATAGTCAAAAGTCGTATTATTCAATCGAAGGCCGTTTCGGCTATTCAGCCATTATCAAGTTGTCAGTAGGAGTCACTCCGTTGTCATGAACACTTAAACACATAGTTTCACATACATTTAAAACAAATACACACACTAAGTCACTCATTAAAAACTACCGCATATCTGGTAGGCCTACTGTCTCGCGCTGTACTCACGTTTTTAATGTAGACTAAATCCACAAATATTGAAAAAAAAAGAAGTTTTTATCAAAATTAATTGTAGCCTATGTTACTCAGGGATAGTGTAGCTTTTTATTAGTAAAACTATTTTTTCAATCGGTACAGTAGTTCAGAGATTACCCCCTACATACAAACGAACAAACAAAAAAACAAACTTTACCTCTTTATAATATTAGTAGGCCTATAGATAACAATAATCGGCATGACGAAAACCATAACTCATGATTGGTTTCATATTTAATGATTACCTAAACATACCCTGCTCGTTGCAAGACATATACAATAAACCTTTTCCAATTAGGCCTACTACGGTATCTCCTCTACAGACTCGATGAATAAACAAACAGGACTTCCGATATCTCTGTTTGCAGTTAATTACTGATATTCAAACAAACAAAAGCGGATCATTAGCATTGCATCTGTCGAATCCTACTGTGGGCGAATTAGTTGAATATTGTTTGTAATTATTGTTTTAATTAATCGTATTGTTACACTAGGGACAAGCGTGCGTGCTTGTTGTGCGACAAACAAACATGGAAAGGACATTTGAGGAACATTTATCTACTCCTGAAGTCGCTGAATAGCTGCCTACGTGTACGAAATATATTAGCAGTTTACACCTCAGCCTATAGAACTGGCTCCGCGCTGCTTTGTTCCGCTCCCACCTAATCCATACTGTTTCGCTTTGCTCGCAACTAAAAAACTGTCCGGATTTGGGCCTAGCATCAGAAGCCCCTCCCCCCCAAGGTAAAATTTCTCACGTGGATATGAACCGGGTACATTTCCGTTCTGATTGATTTTGGGTTAACCAGGCGGGCAATAAGGTCGTAAAAAAACTTTTATATTGATTTATATAATTATTTATTCTATAAAAACCCCCAAAAATGTTCGTACTAATACAACATAATATGTACAAAATGTTTAAAAAGACGCCAAAACGTATTCTGAGAAAAATTAAAGGTCTGAGACTGAAGGATTATGTTTATCTTAAGGCCGATAAAGGCAATACAATAGTAAAGATGGATAGATCAGATTATTTTAGTAGAGTAAATAAAATGTTAAAAGAGGGACCTTACATGAAATATCGAAGTACCTTCTTAACAAATTTGTTAGAACCACTAAGGATACTATCAAAAATTGTGATTTAGTTATTCCTAAGAAATATTTTTTTAACTCCACATATCAAACCTTGTATTACCAAGATTGTATTGTCTTCCTAAAATCAACAAAGAAGGTAAATCGATGAGGAATATCGTTTCAGGGGTTAACTTACCTACTTACGCTCTTTTTAATGGTTAGCGGAGGAGTTTTCAAGATTCGACCTTTAATTCGGATCTTTCTCTATACATAGCAATCTAGAAAAACTTAGAGATGTTGAACTCCGAAGCAACGAAATTTTAGTTTCATTTGATGTTGGCTCACTGTTTCCTAGCATTCATGTAAAGGAGACCATGTGTTATTTGAGGGAATTTTTGGACAAAAATCATGTAGAACCTAGGAAAATTGATGAATATGTTAAATTGACCGAAACTATCAAAACAATTTCCAACTTAACAATGTTTATTATCAACAGCTTGATGGTACGGCGATGGGTAATTGTCTGTCTCATTTTATAGCAGATATTTGCATGAGTAAGTTTGAGGAAGAGTTAAGCAAAGAACTTGATTACTTTCCCAGAATATGGATGAGGTATGTTGAAGACATTGTTTGCCATCTTCGACCTCAATAAATCCAGTGTTCAAGTTTTTGTGGATCGGATAAATAGCGAACACGATTCCATCAGATATACTCATGAAATTGAAATGAACCATAGCATACCATTTTTAGACATTTTATGTATTAGAAACAATAAACTAATGGCATGGGATACATATAGAAAACCCTCACATATACATAGGTACATATTCAACGACTCTAATCACAGCTTCAAACACAAACTCGCCACCTTTAACAGTATGATAAATAGAGCCTGTCCCTTTAACCCCTAAACGTTTCACAAAGAATTATTGCAGTTATTAAAAACATAGCTCAGTTCAATGGGTTCAATCCTAAAATTATTGATAATTTACTTGGGAAACAGAAGCTAAAAAATGTTAGATTAAATTCCACGAAACACCAACCGGAAGAAAAAGGAAAAAATTAAGTATGTTAGCATACCTTTTGATTCTAAACTTTCCAAAGGCCTAGAACCCATTTTCAAGAAATTTAATGTTAGGATTGCAAAAATCAAAATACCCTTAGACAATTGTTAGGCAATCCTATAAGGCTAAAATTCCGAAGTTGGAAAAGTCTGGAATTTATGAAATAATATGAAACACATGCGAAAGGATTTAGCCTATGTAGGCCAGACAAGTAGAAAAATTAGAACGAGATTTAAAGAACACATAGCTCACATTAAATACGATTGGCCTGAAAAATCTAGCGTAGCAGAGCACATTCTTGAAACAAACCATAACTTGGAAATAACCAATGTTAGGTTGAAGAAAGAGGTGTCTTCTAACAGGTTATTGAACAGCTGGGAAATCATTTCCATATTTCAGGCTTACAATAATATGTTATTAAATGGCAGATAAAGGGCCTACTCCTAACTCTTCATTTTTTCCTTTGATTAGGCCTATAACCTATCTGTTTTGCTTATAACCTTCCACATTATTATAATTGAGTGTATTTTTAATTATATTTATTGTTCTTTAGTTTTTTTAGTCTTTTTGTTATGTTAGGACTTTTAACTCACTACATTATGTCTGCAAATTGTATGTTCAAATGTGCCAGTATGTGTATGTCGTAATTGTTTTCAAAATCTAATTTTGTTCAAATCTTATGTTTATTTCCATATTCCTAAATGCTATTTCCACTTTGTGCAATTAAATGTATTTGTTCAAATTTATTTAATCGATTTGTTCTGTTAGGCCTAGTATTTTAAATATTATTTCCGCTGATTGTATGTAATAAATGGTCAGTATGTGTCTGTTAAATTGTTTAAAAATATTACTTCTTCATATCTTATGTTTACTTCCAGTTATTCAATATTACTTGTTACATTTATTTTTATGGATTATGTTTCTTGTTTTATTTTATTATTTTACTAATTTGTACTCAGTTTTTGTGTTAGCCTATTAAGTTTATTTATTATGTATTTTTTTTTGTATTGTAATTTTTATTTTATTATATTTAAGTTTATTTTATTATATTTAGGTTTATTTTATTATATTTGAGTTTATTTTATTATATTTAAGTTTATTTTAGTAATTCTTAAAAAGATTATTATATTTTATTATTTTATTTATATTTATTAATGCTTGTAAAGGTAAACTTCCCTCCTCCTACTCCCCACCCAGAGGCGTTGTGATTGGGCGTGAACGGTGAGGCCCTAGTGGGGAGGAGGAAGTATACCCTTAGTTCAGTAGTGTTATACCCGCCTGAGGATAATGACTATGACATTTAAGTGTGCATTAGGGTAGTAACGGTAGTAGGCCTACATTAAACATAACTTTTCATTAAATTGTTTAGTTTTTTGTTCCTTCTATTTGTTGTTCGGGGTTTCAATCATTGAGAGTAAGATGCATGTTTAATTGTAGGTCTATATAAAAAGGAATTCATAAAACGATTAGCCTATTACTATCAG
Source organism: Philaenus spumarius (assembly GCA_018207615.1). Lineage (NCBI taxonomy): Eukaryota > Metazoa > Arthropoda > Insecta > Hemiptera > Aphrophoridae > Philaenus > Philaenus spumarius. Next base: position 160,735 of record JAGFPH010002282.1, on the reverse strand, counting down.
CCATGTCCTTTCTACTGGCTTAGCAGACTAAATATGTAAATCCAAAATCAGTGATGCACAACAACCTTGCAAAGTTTTTTGGGCCAAGGTGACAGTAATGCACAACTGTTCATGAAATTTATAAACCATAAGACTTAGCACTGTTACATCATAGAACAAAGCCTAGTGGAAGTGAGGCCAGATTTCTTCAGCAACAATTCAATAAGACGGAATCATAGAATATTGTGGTACAATATTACTGTCTGGAAATGCATGCATTCATTAAAAACCTGAAAAATTAGGCAGAGATTAGTAATCCATGTAATCTTTCAATATAAAGAAAAACATCCGTTACAGGTAACTTTGGTGGCACCGAACTTGTTCTTGTCTTATTGCAGTTTAATAATATTAAACATCAAAGAAAATCCAATTGTATCCGTTTAAACAGGACCAACCAATGCTGGTCGGAAAATAAAATACAAAAACTTTGTAAAGATTTTTAATATACAACACATCTGTAAATCTCTAAACAATAATACAAAAATTACCTTTACATAACATACTTTATTGTAATATTACTTTAAAATAATATTAAATTACAAGTATTTTCAACAATAACGTGTACTGGAAACAAATTCAATAATTTCGTTATACACTCTCGTAAAATTATGACATTAATGGTAACACTGATATTCAGCTTTTAGTTCCTTTATAGTACGACAGAGGTCGTGGTAGTAGGCTACTGGTATTGATAAACTCGATCCTTTTCCAAATTAATTTATAATTCCGCCGCATTCACAGTATTGTAACTCGGAAGCCATGAATAGCAAATAGTTAAAGAGAAGCATTTTTGAAATAACATCAGCAATAAATTGTTATTGAAAATGTACTTTATACATACAGACAACCTTATTTTAGTGTTGGATTGGTAGGTGCAATAGGCCTCACTCTTTACTGAATTCATAAGTCAAAAATGTATGACAATTTAAATCAGATAATTATTTTCGTTCGCTAAGCTAGTTACCGTATATTTTAGTTGGTCGTTTACTAAAGGTGTTAAAATGACTTTGCATGTCTATCCGCCGTTTAGCCCCCCCCCCCGCCTCAGTCTGTTTCCTTTTCTATCTTCTTTGAATTATGATAAACAAAGAATAAAATTAAATATTGTTTTCCCTAAATTTTGTTGCTTGTTTCAATCTTTAGCACTATTTGTTATCAGGCTTTGCAGCAGTGCAACCATTAACTTATCGATTGCTTTACTGCAAAAATCCCAGCCACGTGGATTTGTTCCGAGTACTTTTAGGGTATTTTACGTTTTGATCGTTTTTTTGAAACCGAGTGGACTGAAAGGTCGTGAAAAAAGTGCAGAATAATGTAGTATGTTTATTGTTTTGGACAAAACCATAAAAAAAAAGTTTTATTCTAGTACGACAAATATAAAACAATTTTTATTTTCGGTCAAATTTTTGCTTACGGTTTTTGAATTTGTTTGCTAATGAACTCGTCCGAGCGACTTAGACAACCAACTTATGCACCAAATTTAGACCAAATCTGACGTAAAATGCGACCGTTAGAGTGCGAACACATAGCATATACCAGGTGTCTTAACATTCCCACTCCCCCCTTTAACTTTTGTGTTTGTTAAAACAAACAAATATCCTTTGGGGAACGCTACTAACTTAGCCTAAAGTATCTTTTGAAGCAATCGAAAATTTTTAGTGTCCCCTAAAAATGGGGGATTTTGGGGGCAACTAAAAATTTTTGAACGGGAAGTATGGTCCTCATTAATACCTCATTTTAAAGGTCTATCTAAGACTAGGAAAATGACATAAAGAAAATAAAAATCGGATCTCCCAAACAAAATGACGGCCCTAAACGTGTTGAAATAAATCTACATAAAGTTGCTAATATCTCGAAAAGGAAAAGTTTTTAGAAAAAAATTCAAGAGACAAAAACTGTTTATTTCATAGTGCTTGACCGAAAAAAATGCTTTTACCTCGATTTCGTAAATTAGATTTTTTACAAAATTTTCTAAGATCTAGGAGTCGACTTAAAATTTACGAAATATATTTGGAAGCAATAATTTATGTCAAGCACTTTGAAATAAACATTTTTGTCTCTTGAAATTGTTTCTTAAAATTCTTCCTTTTCGAGATATTAACAACTTTATGTAGATTTATTTCAACACGTTTAGAGCCGCCATTTTGTTTTGGGAGGTCCGATTTTTATTTTCTTTATGTAATTTTCCTAGTCTTAAAGAGACCATTAAAATGAGGTATCACATGACCATACTTCCCATTTAAAAATGTTGAGTTGCCCCCAAAATCCCTCATTTTTAGGGGACACTAAAAATTTCCGATTGCTTCAAAAAATACTTTGGGCTAAGTTAGTATCGTTCCTCAAAGGATATTAGTTGAAACACAAAAGTTAAAGGGTGGGGGGGACTTTTAAGACACCTGGTATACAGGTAGTCACAAAAAACCTAAGCGGGCTATGTGGGATCGGAGAGTACCTTGTAGGCCAACATTGAAATAAATTAAAAATAGGCAATACATTTATTTGTTCAAATTCGTCTTAGTTTATTCGCAATCCGACATTTTGTTTATCTACATAAAACTTTCTGTAACTCCAGAAGTAGATAAGATATTGAGTTCACATTTGATATAAGCATTTTGTATGCTTCGATTTACAGGTGCACAAAACACCAGGAATTTATTTTATTAGTGTTTAAAATGGCGGCTGTTGCAAATGTTGAATATCTTGAAAACAGTTAACGTGTGTTAACAATATTTTTATTTTTTAACGACACACAAAATGTTGTTTTTGTCGATTTGTGGGTAAAAAGTAACCGAATTATAGAGAAAAAAACAGAAAACATAATTTCTTAATAATTGTCTACAACATTCAAAATTAGCCTAAAACCAACATTTCAGAGCAATGGATTTAACATTATTTATCAAAAGTATAAGAATTGAAAAACAAATTGGTTTTATTCTAATTTTGGGTGTTTTAGACGATTACCAACATAAATTATGTTTTCAGTTTTTTTCTATAATTCGGTTTCCTTATGACCCACATAAACGGCAAATCAACCATTTTGTTAATCGTTAATAAAAATAAAACATTTTCTCTTTTAAATTTGTTGTAAAGTTTGCAGTTTTCAAGATCATCCACGTTAAAAATTTGTAACAGCCGCCGTTTAGAAAATTATAAATATTTTGCAAAAAAATTACTGAACATTTGTCATGTATTTCAATGTATTCAATACGATCCTGTATGCAAGCTAAGGGTTTTTCGACACCCCCTATATATACAGAATGACACTACAAGTTTCTATAGTTATACACCTCTGTAGCTTTGTACTCTAGTAAAAATGTCCGTAACTAATATGTTTACTAAATTTGTACTCATTACTTTAAATACTTTTTAAAGCTATATTTTAGGTAAGAATGGGCGCTTAAATGGTAAACGAAAAGTTTTCACTCCTAAGATTACTGGAACTTTGAGGTATTTTATTAGCGAATTTCCATAGGAAAAATGAACTATTGCAGTGGCCCTTATGGTAAGACCCAAGGTCGGGAGTAGCAATTGAACACCGATCATGGTCCCCAGAACACGTTTTGGGGTGTCATTAAAAATCATATATATATGTGTGTGTGTTCGCACTCTAGCAGCCGCATTTTAAGCCCGATTTGGTTCAAATTTGGTACACATGTTGGTTGGCTACATCGCTCGGATGGGTTCGTTAACAAAAAAATCCAACAATCGGAAGCACGTTTTTTGACCGGAAGTAACTAGTTTTGAGATTTTTCAAACGAGAATGAATTTTTTTTTGAGTCATTTTACAAATATATATATGTTTTTGGTTCCCCAAAAATCGATCAAAACATAAAATACCATAGAATTACCCGGTCCAAAGCCATGTGGGGGATTCTACTGTGGGGTTGGCGTGCGAAGCACGCAATGCATTGTGTATTGAAGATACTCCCAATATAGAGGTTGGCGTGAGAAGCACGCAATGCATTGCGTATTGAAGATACCCCCAATATGCGGAATGGCGTGCGAAACACGCAATGCTTTGTGTATTGAAGATACTCTCAATATACGGAATTTCGTGCGAACCATTTTGCAGCTATTCAGCACCGTTGTGAATAGGCCTATTTCGAAAATTGTTGGTTGAAATTTGCTCAACTCGCGTCAGCGGTTCAGCTGCGTTGTCGAATTATTTTACCTCAAAGCGTTTACAGAGAATCACATGGAGTATGTTATTTTCACTTCTCTACGCTGCTTCGATAATCCTTCCAGTTCTTACCGTACGATAAATTAGTTTAATTTAATTTGGAAAAAAATAGTGTTTAAAATAACAGTACCACTCATGGAAGTTATTTTTTTTTACAATATTTGAAAATATTTGCTTTATAAATATCCTCTCTATTATATACACTATTTCACAGGCTTTATAATAACTAAACTAATTTCATTTACTATTTGTCCGTTAATATATAAAACTCTCTACATCGACATAACACCATGTACAAAATAACAGTCTATACAGATTTCTTCGTATTTATACAGTTTATACGTGGATTTAATAGAACCATCATCTGTTGGCGTACGTGTATGATGACGTCGAGGAGATGATGCTGTAGTCGGTGACGTGATGGATGACGTGACAGATTATTATTAATACGGAAGGTATTATATTGGTGACGGCGTTGCTGCTGCTGTTCCCGTGCTGCATTGCTGCCGGGTGTTCCCCTGGAAACAAAAAGGAATTTGTATTAATCATCAAACATCCATTACAACATCTCATCCTATCTTTGCTCTCGCTGGAAATTTATTTCTTATTCGATTTTTTGCTCAATCTTACCCAAAAATAGTATCTTGGATTTTTTAGGTTGTTTGGGCCATTTTAAACACAAAACGTGTCTTGCCATTTTTCTCTACAGTTTGTCGTTTTCATGATATACATTATTTTCGGCCTGGTAAATGCAAAATAAAAATAAAACTTGCGAAATTTCAACTCAATCGGTAACCTGTCCTAGAAACATAAATGAATGACTTGGTAAAAACAACAAAATGGCGAATAGCTGGTTTTCTCCTACATATTGATCCATATGACCAAGCCCTGATGAACTCCGCGAAGTTAGAGTTCTTCAACGGTTCAACCGATTGTGTTGAAATTGGGCACGTTACTCGTCAATGTAAAACAGTTACTTTGGACAAAATAAGCAACTTGTTTCAATAATCGGTTTCAAAATGGCCGTTTAAACATTTTAGTGAACTTTACTCAAAAACTGGAAATCCTTTTGAAAAACGTCGAGCGTACATTTTTATGGTTCGTGTAATTTTCTACCGAATGGTATAACGTTCTAAAAACTTAATTATTAATTGGTCTATCAAATTAATTATTGCCTACGATTTGTTTTAATGGTGCCAGACGTTTTTACCGTGCTCAATACAGATAGGTTACTACACGTTCCCCAAAAATCATTATATTAAATGTATATACAGGGTGTCTCTGAACTCTCTACCGACCTTTTCAGGTATTATTTCTGGACCATAGACAAGCCAAAATATCATATTCAAAATTTCAAAAACTCAAAAGTTACTCGTATAGCCGCCATTTTGCTTTTTTCACATAGGAAATTTTAATTCGAGAACGGCTAGTTATAATTAAATGACATTTGGTATTAAGCTTTATTACCTAAAGACCTAATTAAAGAAAAAAAATATTTTTGTACAAGCATTAATTTCAAAATGGCGGCTGCCTAAAAATTTCAAACGTAAATATCTTAAAAACCGCTCATAGTAAAAAATTACATTTATAACGTTTTATTTATAAGATTTAATTGCAAATCTAATGACACCAAATTTACGGAAATCGGTTCATAAATAATGCATAAAAATCAATTTTTAAGATATTGCATTCTTGTCAATATCAACTGTTATCATGTGACATCGCTGCTAGTGAGCCACGTCGATCAGCTGTTTCAAGTATAATTCCACCAAACAGCTGATTGATCAATGTATTGTTAAAATGTGACAGTTTCCTGTTAGAATGCGTCTTTTTCCTGTATGTTGCTTATTGTTAATCAGTGTGCTGCTTTTTAATAGTAATCTGTGTTAACGTATTCAGTATTCATAATTTATTGATAAATGGTTAATTATAGTAATGCAGAGTATTCCGATATGCATTTTTATTATGGAGCTGCATTTGGAAATGCAAATGAAGCGAGAAGGTTGTATAGCGACTATTTCCCCAACAGACAATGTCCTAGAGCCAAAACGTTCACTGCTGTCCACAACCGTCTCCACGCAACTGGCACCTTTCATGTGAGTATGGCAGATACTGGTGCTGCGAAGTCGGTGCGTACAGTTGAATTTGAGGAGGAAGTCCTTCGTAAATTTGAAGAAAACCCTCGAACAAGTTCTCGAGCTGTGGGTAATGAGATGGGAGCAGGCAAAGACACTGTGAGGAGGGTACTCAATGGAGAAAATTTGTACCCATATCATCTCCAAAAGGTTCAAGCCCTTGAACCTCAAGACTATCCTGGTCGGGTAGATTATTCCAGGTGGTTCCTGCACAAACTGGCGGACGATCCAGATTTCTTGAAATACGTTATTTTTACTGACGAACCATTTTTAATCAGGATGGTATTTTCAATACCAGGAACAGCCATGTTTGGGCTCCTGAAAATCCCCACGAAACTGTCATTTCCAGCAAGCAACATCGTTTCTCAGTTAATGTTTGGGCTGGAGTTTTAGGGGATAATTTAATCGGCCCCTACATTCTCCCAAATAGGTTGAATTCCCCCACCTATCTTGTGTTCTTGAGGAACATACTCCCAGAACTTCTGGAGAACGTCCCCTTGGCAGACTTACAGAACATGTGGCTGCAACATGATGGTGCTCCTGCACACTTTGGGCAAATTGTAAGAGATTTCCTCAACCAAAATACAATCAGCAGTGGATTGGTCGCGGGGGACCGGTGTCGTGGCCTCCGCGATCACCTGATCTTACTTCCCTAGATTTCTATGTTTGGGGGAGAATGAAGGAACTTGTGTATTCAGCATCTGTGGAAAATGAACTGGACCTGATCGGTAGAATTGTAGAGGCGGCTGCGGTCATACAGAAGAAGAATGAATTTGAAGCTGTCCGGCAATCCATGACAACTAGGTTCACGATGTGCAATCGACTTAGCGGTGGGCATATTGAACATCGTTTGTAAATAGAATTGTAGTCATATCTCATGTAAATAAATCCATTTGTTTTTTTTTTTGTAATTTTAAGGCATTTTTGATATTTTATGTTTTATTTGAAGCATTAGTGAACCCTAGGAATCGTAAGGGTATCAATCAGGTGATTGGTGCAAATTAACTTAATACAGCTGGTTAATGTTTTAATCAGCTGTTTGGTGGAATTATACTTGAAACAGCTGATCGACGTGGCTCACTAGCAGCGATGTCACATGATATTTTTTTTTCTGTAATAATTAGGTCTTTAGGTAATAAAGCTAAATACCAAATTTCATTTAATTATAACTAGCAGTTCTCGAATTAAAATTTCCTATGTGAAAAAAATGGCGGCTATACGAGTAACTTTTGAGTTTTCGAAATTTTGAATATGACATTTTGGCTTGCCTATGGTCCAGGAATAGGAATGGTCCTGAAAAGGTCGGTAGAGAGTTCAGAGACACCCTGTATATAACAATATACAGGATGCCCAATACTGTACTGGGTTATTTGACATCTAAAAACAAGCAAATAATACACTATAACATGTGTCCTATATCGATCTGTTTTCTGTCTGTCCGCCTGAATGTGATTTTTACAAATAAATACCTTAATATCTCAAAAACGGTTAACATAAAACTGGGTATGAATATTGATAAAAAATGGGTACATTTTGCTGTAAAAAACTTTTTTCCCGCAACAATCCGTTTAAAAATGGCGGCAGTTGAAAATTGTCTATGTTTTACATAAATTTTACATAAATATTGAAATTACACAACTTTAAACTATTTCAAGACAAATTTAAAGTTTTTTCGTTTTAATAATTGAGTCAAAGTTAACAGAGAAAACTGAAATTTAGTGGTCGACTGTAGGGCGTTTTATTACTATTTCACTAATATGGCCACCTTCGGCACCCGGATAACCCTATTCGACCACTAAATTTCCGTTTTCTCTGTTATTTATGACTCAATTATTAAAAACGATATATCGATGAATTTGTCTTAAAATTTTGTAACTTTAAATTAATAGTTGTATGTAAAATTTATAGTTGTCTAAATATATAGCATTGCAACATTTTCAACGGCCGCCATTTCAAAACGGGTTGTTGTAGAAAAACTAATGTTTAAGTAAAATGCACCCTATTTAGATAAATATTCATACCCAGTTTCATGATTATATTTTAAACCGTTTCTGAGATATTTACATATTTGTCAAAATCACATACAGGCGGACAGACAGAAAACAGAGCGAGATATTACACAAGTTATATAGTATTATTTGCTTGATTTTAGCTGAAAAATAATCCCGCAAAGTTTCGGACAGTCGAAGCTGGACACCCTGTATTTTAAATGAATCTTTTGTTTTATGTTTTTAAGATAAGATTTTTTTTTCACATAAATATACTATAAACTAAAGTACTCCAGCAAACAATTTTAAAATGCTCCTTTCTTACTATTTGGTTTTGATCGTACCGGAAAATCGCCTTCGCTTTGTCGTGTAGCAGCCATCCACTGCGATCCACGGTTACCTTAAGCTCATTGGCGTACTTGACCTTATGTCCTACATACATTTTCTTATTATATGGTTTTTTCGTACGTCTGCTATGGCCTAGTCCCCTTCTAGACAAATGCTGTTTCCTAGTTTCAGTATTATTAGTACTTTCATTCATTAGTATTTAAATGACGACATTCGTTAAAATAGCCTAAGCATACTTTTCAAAAAGTGCAAAAATATACTATACAATTGTTTTTTAAATGATTTTTGTTTACAAATCAATGCTTTCTTTTCCGTCCTCCACAAAACTTTATATTTTTAATGGTGAAAAAACACCTAAAGGAGCCTTTGAACTCCACCAATTTTCTTGATAGGCTATAATAAATCCAAGATTGAGTAAATGGAAGAAATTTATTAACTCCTGTTCTATAATAAGTCGTGTGTTGAGAAGCGTCACATATTTTCAAAAATCCAAAATTTGTTATATTGAGCATATAAAAAGTTGAGACTTTATAAATATAATTGTAAAATGGTTGCAGGTATGAAACTCTTAATACGTAGGCCAATCAGAACTGATCTATTTCCATACTACTTTGTTTTATATGAAATACTACACGAATATTTACAAAACTTACTAGTACATATGTAAGTAAATACCGAGTACGTACATGACTCACCATTGAGTACATGGACCATGACGCTAGCCGAGTCTGAACTCGACGGTGAGCAAGTGTAGTTTCCCGAATCCGCCGGTAGAGCTCGTGCTATCAGCAGCCTACTGGTGCGAGTCTGTTTCTCGGTGACCACACTGATGCCACCACGCTGGGAGTAGTTGACAACGTGAGCACCGCGGTACCAGTAGATGAACGAAGGAGGGTCCGGTGTCTGTAGAACTACGCAGGTCAGGTTGATGTCACTGCCGCTCTTCAGGTACAGCTCGGAGTTGCCCATTATTTTCGCTTTTGAAACTGTTGACAGAAAAACACAGCCATACAACAGCCAACCATGAAATAAATTTAAGACAACGATTTATATGGAATTACTGCTAGTACTTTTTCGTGATTTAAAAGTAACAGGTTTAACTAAGATCGCTAATATTTAAGTAGTAGTGATTAACTGTGATTTTTCTTCACGTATTTTCCTTACGATCATTATTATTTAATGTATGTATTACATAACTATTATAGTGTGTAAGGTAACCTGTCCTCTGGATCGCTTTGCTACCTAAGGATGACCGGTGTCCAACCCTAGCCCTTGCTTCCGACCGCAGCTGATTCCTTAAAGTGTCTCGCTTCTGAATCCCCACTAGGAAATTAATTTTCTTTTCATGATCATAATTTGCAAATTTCCATTGATTATTTGAAAAGTACATGAACAAATAAGAAGAATTACACCAAACACGACATAATTTGGTAAACAAAACCAAACAATATAGGCGCAGCCTGTTTGTGTGTGGTAACAATCGAGTTGGTTTTGTGTAACGATATTAAATTCAATGTTTTCAAAAATGTATTGATAACAATATTATTAAATAATACAGTATGTAAATATAGTTTATTAGTTCTATGTTTTTCAAGCAACGAATGTCACAAGGAAAGCTTGTGTTTCATATCATTACGGTACCACCACTTAGACATTGGACAATCGGAATGTTTCCGTGAAGTGAAGTGAGTAATTAACAGTTTAAGAATTTCCGGGGGTTAGAATAACGATGCAAAAAATATTAATAACACAACCTGTTTATTTCATACTTTAACAATATGTTCAGAAAATACGTTAATCATGAAAAAATATGATTAATGTACCGTAATGGTGGTACCGTAATGATGTGAAACACAAGACTGAAACACTGGACTGAAGGTGGCACCCGAACAAGACCAACGAAAGCAAGAGGCATTCCACTGCTAAATATTTGAACATCTTCTTATTCTTTATAACAATGTTTAGTAATTTAAATGAAACAACAAACAAGTTAAGGTATTAAAATGTTACATTAGTAAATTTGTTTGTTAATTTCACAAGTGTAGCAGGCGATGATAACCGATAAGGTTTTTCTCATTGATAATAAAAAAGAAAAATAGAAGTATTTACTCAGTTACAACAATAATTAGTTACATAGTATGTGTATTGTTTTTCGGACAAAACGTATATTATCTCCATTTTTTAATTGACCAAACATGTTTTGAAATATGGTTGATTGAAATGAAAGTGTCAAACATTTTCCATACACCCCCTCCCCATATTCCTCTAAGAAGGTAAAATTACAGGTGCACCCTTGAACAGAAAATCACAAAATTCCTTCAACTTACTGCACAAAATATTAAGTCAAAATTTATATTAAGTAATCCCGGCGCAAAAGGACTTACAATTTTCAAACTGAAGCGCTTTCGTGAGTTGAGCCGATTTCCAAAATTAAGTGTACGAGTTTTAGGGTTCCAACCATTTGTCTACTCACGAAGGTGCTGAATAGCTGCCTACTCGTTCGAAACATATTAGTACAATTTGTTTGCACATCAGCCTCCAGCCTCGGCTCACGCGATGCTTCATTCCGCTCGCAGCGGAAACAATTGGTGTGCAAGTTTGCGCCTCGACCATGTGACTTATAAACAGTTTCGTTTCACTCACCGTAAACAAAATCGTATCGCGAAGAAAAATACAGGGTACTTTTATGATATTTTCGTTTTGATTGATTTTGGAAGAACCGAACAGCCTATAATGTCGTGTAAAAACAAATGTTAAAAATAACATCTTATATTTGTTTTCATAGATAAAACCCCAAAACATTTTCATTCTGGTATAATAAATCTGAACAATGGTTACTCCTGTCAGAAAACGTGCTTCCATTTGCTGGATTTTTGATAAAAAAATACTCCGAGCGACTTAAAAACTAACGTGTGCAGCTGTGCACGAAGTTTGAACCAAATCGAACATAAAATGCGGCCGTTAGAGTACGAACACATATATTAATGTGTAATGTTTAACGACATGTTCCCAAATAGAAAAATAGCTAATTACGACTTACGTAATCATGTTAATTTTATTTCAATTGTACTTTTTTTTTAAACACGATTCCTCTATAAATAATTATGTTTATCAGCAGCGAATGAATTAAAATAAACGAATCAGTAAATTAGTTTTAAAACTCTCATTCATTCATTCAATGCCACTTCTACATTTGAAAACACTTTAATTAATGAAACAACAAAAGCTACGAGTTTTAATTAATTAAAAGCATTCTGTAAATTTGTGTATTTGTTTCACAAGTTATTTAATTTCACAAATTCCTTTTATTTGATTTTTTAACTGAAAGATAACAAGACTCCTAAATGAAAAATTTTTGTTAACCCTGAAATTCAACGTCTTGTCATCTATATATATAAAAGCGAAATACCACTCACTCACTCACTCACTCATCACGATTTCTCAAAAACTACCGAACGGATTGAAATGAAATTTGGTATGTAGCTTCCTCTAGGGCCATAGGTGCTCACTAAGAAAGGGGTTGAAAAAATTCGAAATTTTAGGGGGAGGGGGTTTTGGGGCGATCAAAGTTATTAAAAAACGATTTCTTCAAAACTACTAAACGGATTGGAATGTAATTTGGTATGTAGCTTCCTTTAGGACCATAGGTGCTCACTAAGAAAGGGTATGAAAAATTTCGAAATTTTAGGAGGGGTTAGGGGGACCAAAGTTACTAAAATCATAGTTTCAGATATTTTATTATTATGACAATAGTGCTTTTATTAATTAAGATCTATAAATATATATGCCAAATACAACTCACAGACTAAACACTTAAAAAGAATAAAAATACGTTAAAAACACTGAAAATACCAACGCACAGGCAACGCCGTACGGGTCAGCTAGTATATATATATATATATAATCCAAATACCACTCACTCGCTGATTCATTACGAAATCTCATAGACTACCGAACGGATTGCAATGAAATTTGGTATGTAGCTTCCTCTAGGGCCTTGAGTGCTCAATAAGAAAGGTTTAAAAAAAATCGAAATTTAAGGGGAGTCAAAGTTACTAAATCACGATTTCTGTAAAACTATTGCACGGATTGGAATGAAATGAATGAAATGAAATGAAAAGAAAAAATGCTTTTATTTTTTAACATAAACAAAAACAACTTATATTGCTCGCATTAAGATGGCAATGATCATACGACCGTCTTGCCTGGTTGGTACACTACTGAGAATCAAAAACAAACAAAAATACTTAAATTAAATTTACAAAACAAATCAAATAATAATAAAAGTAACTTAAATAATAATAATAATTATAATTGCAAAGATATCCAATATACAAATTATGCACATATTTCAAATGTAACC
>JAGFPH010002282.1:137241-147582 GCA_018207615.1 Philaenus spumarius | reverse complement strand
CCCCCCCCCCCCCAACAAAGGTAAAGAACTTAAATCTGCAATTTAATAATTAAATTCACTAATCCAATTCCACCTGTACTGCCATGCCTGCCTCAGAAATCCTGCAAGCCGCACCCAATCCTCACCATTTAAATAACTTAAAAACTTCTCTCTAGATAATTCCGGCAAATTAAGCCATGCTATTCTTATCGACCTCAAGATTGGACACCTAGCCACAAAGTGAAAAACATCCTCAATTTCACCCAGATTGCACAGTGAGCAATTATAATTAATATTTTTTATCCATGGCTTATAATTTAGGTGAAGCAATTCCCCTCGGCATTTAAAAACCCATCTAATTACATTTATGTTAATATCGTTATTAAAATAAGCCCTGTCTTTCAACTGCAAACAAACATTTCTGTAGGTCGAGTGATAAATGGAAGCCTCAGCTGATCGAACGCACCTTTGCCCCATATTAATTCGTATCGCATTTAGTAATCGAAAAAGCTGATCCCCCCACCCTCCCTGTAACCCTGGCTCGACAGACAATGCAACAGAATGCCTCTCTGCCAACAATTGCCATTCCCTAAACCAACACAAGTTTTTACTTATAATTTGCTTAGCTAATATGTTAGGAAGCCTGTTTGGAGACATTTTAAAAACCCTTAACATGTACTGTATGTTCAACTTCAACGTAAACAAATAAATCTGTTCCTGATTTGTTTCTATATATAACATATAGCTAGGGGTATTTGGCGGTAAACCTAGAATTCGTTTGATAAAAAAACGCAGCAACTGTTCGACTGTGTCGTATTGGCGGTATCCCCACACCTCCGCCCCATAACACAAAATAGACCGAGAAACCGCTTTATAACATTGAAATTTTGAATTTAACGCCACGTATTTATTCCCCATTAAATTTGCCCAAACATAATTTATAGCCGTTTTAGAAGCAGAAAGCTTTTGACTTAGATGCGTTTGGAACGACAATGAAGGTGTAAGAACCAATCCCAAATATTTATAATTATTAACACACTCTATTTCCTCCCCCTTATAACGCCATTTTTCTCTTCCCAAACTACCCCCATTCCTAAAAACCATTATTTTTGATTTTTCTAAATTAATCTTTAACTTCCAGGTGTCACAATAGTTTTCCAAGTTATTAATCATATACTGTAATGTTACCGCTGTGGGCGCTATCAAGACAATATCATCAGTGTAGAGTAACACTCTCACTTTAGTATCTCCAAACAAACATCCCCCACCAAGGCACTCATCAAGATCATTCATAAACAATGAAAATAACAACGGGCTCAATAGACATCCCTGTCTTAAACCTTTACTTGTATCAAAACATTCTGAAACCCTATCCCCGCACCAAACCCCTGCTCCCGTACCGTTATATAAATTTTTTAAAACGTTTACCATTTTTGTTGAAATACCCAAAGAATACAATTTATAGAATAAGGCTCTCCTGTCAATCCGGTCAAAAGCCGCCGAAAAGTCAACAAAAAAACAATATAGCTTACCCTTGCTTAACGAAAGTCGTAATTGTATCATGGACGTGAGGTTAAAGATATTGTCAACAGTAGAGTACCCTTTACGGAACCCTGCTTGAAACTCATTAAGTATGTTTTTCTGGTCACCCACTTATCTAATCTGCTTAAAATTACCCCTGTAAATATTTTGGCAATGGCATCCATAAAGCATATTCCCCGATAATTAGTTACATCATTAATATCACCCTTCTTATGTAACGGATATACAATTGATTTTTTAAAACAATGTGGAACCTCACTCTTATGCAAAATTAAATTAAAGAGTTTTTCCATTTCTATTAATAATGAATCCGGGCTCTGTTTGTAGAATTCATAGGGTATTCTGTCAAACCCTGGTGCTTTGTTATTTTTTGCAGTTTTTAATACGGACTTTATTTCGAACAGTTGTATACGTTTATCGAGAAAAACATCTTCATAAAAAGGTTCAGCATAAAATATAGGATGATCAGCAATCGGTGGATCGAGCAGCATTTTAAAATGGCTAATCCAGTCTTCAGTACGAATTTTGTTCCCCACATTATGAAATTGCCTCTTAAATCTTTTTACCGCCTCCCAGAATTGTTTTGAATTTTTCACATCTTTAACTTTTTGCACTAAATCCGCATTGTATTGCTTCCGCTTTCTTGACCGTATAATAAAGTATTCCCTATTAGCTTCTAAATACAAATTTCTAGTATAAATATTATTATTATTTCTATACAGATTCAATAACTTAAAACCTCTTCGCCTAGCCAAATCACACTCTCTATCATACCAAGGTTTTTTGGGCACAAACTTCCCCCTTCCCCTTTTATTGTTATTATTTTGATGCGCTGCACTCCTCACACACTCTTTAATATTATTTAATAATGTGTTTATATCAGCCTCCTCTTCAGGAATAAGATTTGAATTAATTCTTCCCTTATATTTCATATCATCCGTTGCGGTCCACATTAATTTTGGCAACAATGGAAAACTTACATCACTACTACTGAAACCTAATTTCGTAACAATTTCTAACTCTATTGGCATATGGTCTGAACCAATATATTTGTTTACTGCAAAATCCTTAACAAACTTCAGACAATCTAATGACACAGCAGCTAAATCAATAACTGAAGAGCCTATTGCACTAATCAAGGTATATTCTCCCCTTTTATCAGATAATGTTCGGCCATTTAAAATTACAAAACCATTATTTTCACAGAATTCCAAATATTTCTTCCCTCTCAAATTTAAAACATTATCTTTGGAATTTCGGAATCACGGATTGGAATGACATTTGGTATGTAGCTTCCTCTAGGGTCGTAAGTGCTGGCTAATGAAGAGTTTAAAAAAATCGAAATCTTAGGGAGGGTTTGGGGTGGGGGGTCAAAGTTACTAAATCACGGTTTCTCAAAAACTACTGAACGGATTGGAATGAAATTTGCTATATAGCTTCCTCTAGGAACCTAGGTGCTCGCTAAGAAATGTTTAAAAAATTTTTAAGTTTTAGAGGGGATTTGGGGGGGTCAAAGTTATTAAAAAAACCACAGAACGGATTGGAATTAAATTTGGTATGTAGCTTTCTCTAGGGCCGTGGGTGCTCGCTAAGGAAGGTTTAAAAAAATCGAAATTTTAGGGAGGTTTGGGGGTCAAAGTTACTAAAAATTCCCATAATAAATACATAGTGTAATATATTTATTGATATATTTTTTTGTTAATATACATGTAACTTTGATTTGTCTATCCGTCCAAAGCTGGATCGGGCCAGCTAGTACTAAATAACCTCTTTATTTATTATTTTTATATAAACCATAAACAAGTTTCATTCAAGTAAGAAAAATCTAAAAAAAGTGTTACTTCCTGTCACAAAACGTGATTCTGGTAGTTGGATATTTTTGGCCAACCAACTCGTCTGAGTGACTTATAAAAAACCAACTTGTGAATCAAATCTGAAACTAATCAGACTTAAAATGAGGCCATTAGAGCCCGAAAACATAAATGTTCTATACAATTTTTAATGACAACAAAAAAAGTGTTCTGGGGATCATGATCGGTGCTTATTTACCACTACCGGCCTTAGGTCTAACTATAAGAGTCATTGCAATAGCTCATCTTTCCTATAGAAATTCGCTGATAAAATAACAAATAGATTTTCAGTTCTTACCATTAACCAATTATGTTACTATAATTATTGTTATGACATCTTTATAACATTTACTCAGTTTTAACGTAGTTTATACTGTCGTAAACCTTGAAGAAATGTACAAAATTAAGGCAAGTGTAAATTTAACAACAACTTGTCAGAGCAAAAGACATTTCCAAATGGTTGTTTCAGTTTAAACACAGATTAAGTATTAAGACAGCTGACCTTGTACCATACCAGGATTATGTATTTGTACCCTTACACTTGACATCGATAGTGATATCAATTAACACGGATGATGAAATTACCAGCTTTATGATTAAACACGATTTTACAATTGCAACTGATAATAACACATTTAATATTGTGCCTACATAATTTATAGTAACATTTTGAGTGTATGTATATAACTTGCTTATATTACCTGAAGATGAATAATTGAGTGACACTAAGCCCAGACGTGTCACTTACATTCAGACACTTATTGATTGTATCCGACGCGAAGGTAGCTTGACAAATCGAACCCATTGTTGTTTCAGCTGCTGTTTTACTATAAATTATTAGCAAATTTCCATAGGAAAAATGAGCTATTGCAGTGGCCCTTGTGGTAAGATCCAAGATCGGTAGTAGCACATGAGCACCGGTCATGGTCCTCAGAACACGTTTTTTGGTGTCATTAAAAATCATATATATAAATGTTTTCGCACTCTAGCGGCCACATTTTAAGTCCGATTTGGTTCAAATTTAGTACACATGTTGGTTGGCTACGTCGCTTGGATGAGTTTGTTAGCCAAACAAATCCAACAATAGGAAGCACGTTTTTTGCCGGAAGTAACAATTTTTTGAGATTTTTCCTACGAGAATGAATTTGTTTTTGAGTTTTTTCTACAAATATAAATGTAGGATATTATTCTGCACATTTTGTTTTTTTCATGTGACCTTATAGCTCGTTTGGTTCCCCCAAAATCGATCAGAACGTAAAATACCATAGAAGTACAGGGTTCAAAGCCATGTGGTGGATTCTACCGTGGGGTTGGGGTGCGAAGCACGCAATGCATTGTGTATTGAATATACTCCAAAAATGTGAATGGCGTGTGAAGCAAGCAATACATTGTGTATTGAAGATACTCCCAATATGCCTAATGGTATGCGAACCATTTTGCAGCTATTCAGCACCGTCGTGAATAGACATATTTCCCAAATTATTGGTTAAAACCCTAAAACATAGACCTATAAACTTAATTTATAATTGATAAAACTGAAATCAACTCAGGCCAGCGGTTTAGCTGGGTGGTCGAATTATTTTATAATATGTGATTTAGCGCGCAGTAAACAACCCATATAAAAAGCATAGAACTTACTTTAATAATCGGCCTCTAAACACGGGCGACAGAAATCAGTGCTTTTTATACGGACACTTCACCGCCCCAAATTGATAAGTGGTTTTCTACCTTATTAATGAGGCAGAAAAGACCTCTTAAAGTAGTAGCTGTATGAAAAATATAATTCCATTTTAAAACGTGCTTGAAATATTTTAATATTTAAATATTAAATATTATTATTAAACTCTCTACCAGCTATTAAAATATAAAACTGACCATAGCCATTAAAATAAATTTGATCAAAGTTTTTACTTTTATAGTGTGACTTAAAACACACGAACAGAACATATCTATTTAGCACCTACCACCAAATTGCTGAGGCCTTAAAAAAAATCGAACAATACTAATTTCAAACCCAATTTACCCAGAAAAAGTTTAGTTTATAAAAAAAAATTGGTAAGAGTAGAAACATCTTAAAATCAAAAATAAATATAAATCGATCACACGCTGCTTCCTTCCGCTCGAGTTTATTCGCTTCACTCTCTTCGCGAGTTGGCATGCCGGACGACGGCCTCTGATCAGAAACTGCCCCACTAGTTTTTGAACCGTGTACTTTAATTTTATTTTACGATTTAATCGATTCCATGTGTAAAAAGACGGTCTATAATGTCGTGAACAAAAAAAATGTGTATAATAACCTCATACTCGCGTTATTAGCGAATTTCAATAGGAAAAATGAGCTATTGCAGTGGCCCTTGTGGTAAGACCCAAGGTCAGGAGTAGCAAATGAGCAACGATCATTGTCCCCAGAACACGTTTTGGGGTGTCATTAAAAATCATATATGTATATATATATATGTGTGTTCGCACTCTAGCGGCCGCATTTTAAGTCCGATTTTGTTCAAATTTGGTACACATGTTGGTTGCCTACGTCGCTCGGACGAGTTCGTTAGCCAAAAAATCCAACAATCGCAAGCAAGTTTTTTGACATTAAGTAACTATTTTTTTAGATTTTTCCTACGACAATAAATGTTTTTTAGAGTTTTTTTTACAAATGTAAATGTAGCATGTTATTCTGCTCATTTTGTTTTTTTTACGCGAAATTATACCTCTCTTGGTTCCCCCAAAATCGATCTAAAAGTAAAATACCATAGAAGTACCCGGTTCAAAGCCATGTGGTGGGTTATACCATTTTGTATTGAAGATACTCACAATACGGGGGTTGGCGTGCGAAGCACGCAATGCTTTGTGTATTGAAGATACTCCCAATATGCGGAATGGCGTGCGAAACTTTTTGCAGCTATTCAGCACCGTCGTGAATAGACCTATTTCCAAAATTGTTGGATGAAACCCTAAAACATAGGCCTATAAACATAAGAAATTTGCTCAACTCACGTCAGCGGTTCAGCTGTGTGGTCGAATTATTGTTTTACATATAGCCTAAACAAAAATTTAATTCTAGTAGGAAAAATCTCAAAAAAACAGTTTTTGATTTTTGGTTGACGTACTCGACCGAATGACTGCGGTCGTTAGAGTGCAATCATTTAAATACACTGTTATACAGGGTTTCAAAAAAACAACCTTAGCGGG
The DNA here is from genome assembly GCA_018207615.1 of Philaenus spumarius. Classification (NCBI taxonomy): domain Eukaryota; kingdom Metazoa; phylum Arthropoda; class Insecta; order Hemiptera; family Aphrophoridae; genus Philaenus; species Philaenus spumarius. The sequence goes on along the minus strand of JAGFPH010002282.1, from coordinate 141,022 downwards.
CTATCCAGGATCGGATTGTATACAAGGGAATAAAATATAGGTACCTTTTTTTCGAAATCGGCTTGGTTTAGTCGCAATCCACCGTTTTGTTTCCGTACAAAAACTTACTGCAACTTCGGAAATAGATAAGATATTGAGGTCAAATAGATTTTTAATTTTGAGTCTTTTTAACAACCGATTTAAATTTTTTTTTAAATAGTGTAAGCATTTTGTATGTAACGATTAAAGTGTACCAAACACCAAATTAAATTAATAATTTTGAAAATAACGGCATTTACAAATGTTTAGAGTGGAAAAACTGGGAAAATGTTAACTTTACAAAAACACGGACAAGAGACAAAATATTTATTTTTTATGAGTAAAAAACAAGCTGTTTTTTGTGGTTTCTGCAGGTTAAAGAGAACCGAATTATCGATAAATAAACGGTACCTGATAACTGCCACATACTTTCTCCCAGTTAAAACTTTACACCTTCGCAAGAGTAGCATAGGAGGTGGTTATTTAGAATTGCAATAGTAGGACATACCATGGAAAATATTAGATGCATGTAACACACATCCATATTATATTATATTATTATTATTATTATTATTAAAACTATTAGACCAATTACGAAAAAAATTGCACCAAACATGTCAATTTTGCCTGTACAGATGCACGAAAAAGGTTTTTGAAAATTTTTGAAAAACAACTCCCTTTTTGGACAAAAACCTCAAAAATCAGTTATTATTATTATTACCTAAACGAGATTTTTTAGAAAGGTGCGGTTTTTTGCATATGGTAGGGTACATTAAGGGCTACAAAAAGGCCAAATTTTATCAAAATCGTTAGAGCCGTTTTTGAGAAATTTGTAATTTTCTCTGTTTTTGGCCATTTTTAGGTGTAAAATCCCTTAAAAACAAAAATTTTTTAAAATGAAAAAAGGCTCCTGAAGATATTCCAGAATTACACCTGCATGCCAAATTTCATCAAAATCGGGCCGTTGGTATGGTCTCCAGCTCTGTACATATCCTAACAGACACATGAACAGACATCACCAAAAAACCACTTTTATGTTTTCAGTTAGCACCAAAACAAATAATTCCACTAAAAATCTTTTTGGGTTCAGGGAGCACCAACACAGATAATTCCACTAAAAATTTTTTGGGGGGTTCAGGGAGCACCAAAACAGATAATTCCACTTAACATTTTAATTCGAAAATTTGTCCGAAAACAATACTTTCTCCATGTACTACGTATAGGGGGAGAAAGTAAAAACACTGAAAACATAATTTCTTGATAATTGTCTACAACATCCAAAATTGGCCTAAAACCAACATTTTGTATTTCTTATAGTTTTAATAAATAAGATAAAATTAATTATTCTGAATTTTATTTTTAGGCTAATTTTAAAACTTTTTGAAAATTAATTATCAAGAAATTATGTTTAACTCGGCTAACATTTCGCCTACAGAAACCATAAAAACCCAGTTTAGAGATCCCAATCAGTTAAAACGGACACCTGAACATAAGAACATAATATATAATTTTTAATGACACTCCAAAACATGTTCTGGGAAATACTATCGGTGCCCACTGATCACTCCAGAGATTAATAATCACCAACTAATAGTGACATTAGAGTCACTGCAATAGCTCAACTTTCTTATAGAAATTTACTAAAATCTCAATAAAAATAGAAATTTATATTAGAAATTATTAAGTAAGCCGCCATACTGGTAAATGGTGGTAGTTTTTCAAAACTTCACAAATTGGTTTTAATTGCCCGCATATAAGTTGAAGTTTTCCATTTAAACTTCGCTGTAAAATCGATAGTTTCTGAGGTTCTGTATTGTATAAAATAGCTTCAGTCGTAACGTACTCACCTACTACGTTTAACTTGAACGCCTGACTAATTTTTGGCTCCGTGCTGACCTGACACTCGTAGGTTCCCGAGTCCCTCCTCTGCGGAGAACTCACTTTGAGCGTCCATTCGTCCGTACCGTCCGAGTGCAGGGATTGGAAGCGTTGGTCGTTGGTGTACGTCAGGATGCCGACGGTCAAGATGTGGAGATCACGCTTTCTTATCCACGACACCTGCAAACATGTAAAGTGGTTGTAAAGTCCGCAGCTGATAAGTCTATTAATCTAATGGTAAACATGCGTTTAGACCCTACAAAATATTGTAGCTATAGAATACCTCGTTATATTCATCTCTTTCTATATAAACATACGAAAGTATGTATTAACTGACTTACTGGTATAGAATCAACGTGGAACAAAACAATTTGTAACATAAAAATACAAAAAATAAAAGGTACGCTCTTAAAGGGCAAGTATAGTAATTGCAACAAGTGGATTTACATTTATTGTTTTTTTCCTTAGAACTACATATATAATCTATATATAGAGTTTTCATAAAGGCCCTCATTGTTTTTGTTACTGAAAATAATACAACTTTGTATATATCTTGTGTTGCATAACAGGAACATTTTTTTTGACATATCTGAACCTCTATGTTTTGGGGCCTTATTGGAGTAGGGGGAGAGGGGGTAGGTCATGTAATACACCATTGAAAAGCTTATTAAAAGAGAAACACAATGGCACAAACTAAAGCTTAGTATCTTGCTTCAAAGTAATGGACATTCAAAGTTCTGGAAAATGATATTGTTATAACATAAACGCAGGTTATTAATCCTTCATTATTTCTCAAAGGTGTTTTTTTGCGACAATGCCATATCTAGCTAAATTCTTAATCAAAATTAATGATTCAAACATGATTTTAAAGCTTATGTTCCACGCTGCTGACGAAAAACAGACAAATGGCTTAAACATATGGTTTTCGTTCGAAAAATTGATTAAAAAAGCTTTAAATATGAAAGTTTATGTGATTCCTAATGCAAGGCGCCATCTATTAACACTCTGCTTAACTAAAATGACAGCTGTTAGGTTAGATTGTTTACTTTCTCTATGCAAGTGTAATCTTTTACACAAATAAATCAAATTAAATCAACGGAAAGCCTTCTAAATCATTATAAAATGTAATTTATAAACCACCGTAACAAACCAAAGTAACTAACTAAATTAAATCAACGTACTAAGTCAGTCAGTTTGTTTCTAACATGCGAAATTTTCGCATACGTCAGCTAGTTTCTTAATAATAGGAATAAGTAGGTTGTTTGTTATTTACCAGAACTTTGATTGTGCATTACTTTGAAACGAAGTAAGCTATTAATTAAGCTCTAGTTTGTGCCACAGTGTTTCCCTAATGATAAGCTTTTCTATTATGTATTACATGGCCTACCTTTAAATTTGAAAATGTTAATCCCCCTTATCCGCCCTAAGCCCCAAAAAATCATAAAGTTTAATATATGTCAAAAAAAAATTTCTGTTATGCAACACAAGATATATCCCAGTCCTTGAAAATACTGGGATTTTCAGTATTTTACACACTGTGTTGAATGTATTTACCAAAGCAACCAAGTTTACAAATTTATAATTAGTTTATTATTCTTCCCAACTAATACAGCCTACTTTTTACGTGGTGTAATAAAATAAAAGCAAACACAACCAAAAATATTAAAAAACAATACCTACTGTATTTTCAATTCAATCATCTGTTGTTTCATATTATAAATAAAACAAACTGATTTGGATTAGAAATTAGTCTCAACGTTAGCAACACACATTTCTTAAAAGCATTTACTTTCATTACCATAGCAACCGACTTGGCAAATTTATAATCAGATTATTCGTCCTCACGATCAACAGCGTTTTCATTTTAAGTTGACAAAATAAAAGC
>JAGFPH010002282.1:125339-137231 GCA_018207615.1 Philaenus spumarius | reverse complement strand
AGTACTTGAAAGGATTTACATTAAAATTACCATGGCAACCAACTTGGCAAATTTATAATCATTTTATTCGTTTTTACAACCAATAGCTTTCTCAATAATGAATTCATTTTTATAGTATTCAGGTCACTAATATGGACTGATAGCGTGCAGTCAGTCGATGTTCGGTTGTCATAAGATGCGCACCTACGTACTGTGTTTTTTTAAATGTGTTGTGTTTTATGTGTTTTTATGTGATTTATTAACGTTTTGACAACCTCTATATATAGAGGGCTTTTCTGAAGATGGGATAGATGTACCGAAACGCGTCAAAAGAACAACAAAAAACAAAAAAGAGGCCACTGACGGAAAAATAAAAGGTATTGTACTTTATTATAGCTTTTTCAAGTTAGGTTGACAAACTAAAATCAAACACACACTAAAATCAACAAGGTTATCTGTATAATTATTAAAACATTTGTTGTTGCATATAAATAAAACAGCTGATTTATATTAAAATCATACTATTTTACATTAGGCCTTTATTAAAAAAACAAACATTTCTTGAAAGCATTTACATTTATTACCACAGCAACCTGGAAAATGTGTAATTGGCTAAATTTTTAACAAGACAGCGTTTTTAGGTTATGTTATATTGCTCTATTAAATACAATTAATCCAAATTATTCATGCAAAAAGCCTAGCCCTACTGAGTATTCGCCAAGATCTCTTATATCGCTTACAAAACAACATAACCCCACTCCAAGTGCCTCTGTCCTAATCAATCGTAATTTCAGTGAAAATATCAGATAACACAATAGGCCTACTGTAAAGCGTTTCCATTTGCTTCCTCATAGGGTTTTGTGAGCGAAGCGAGCAGGTTCGGATCCCTTAGTTTATTTTACAACATTGTATTCGTTGCTGAAGTAAACATAATTCGACCACGCAGCTGAACCGCTGACATGACTTGAGCAAATTTCCAAAATTAAGTATATAGGCCTATAATTTAGGGCTTCAACCAACAATTTGGGAAATAGGTCTATTGACAACGCGACGGTGCTGAATAGCTGCAAAATGGTTCGCACGCCATTCCGCATTTTGGGAGTACCGTATCTTCAATACACAAATAATTGCGTGTTTCGCACGCCATTCCTCATTGTGGGAGTATCCTCAATACACAAACCATTGCGTGCTTCGCACGCCAACCCCCGTATTGGGAGTATCTTCAATAAACAAACCATTGCGTGCTTCGCACGCCATTACTCATATTGGGATTATCTTCAATACACAATGCATTGCGTGCTTCGCACGCCAACCCCCGTATTGGGAGTATCTTCAATACACAATACATTGAGTGCTTCGCACGCCAACTCCGCGGTAGACTCCACGGGTACTTCTATGGTATTTTACGTTTCGATCGATTTTGGGGGAACCAAGCGAGCTATAAGGTCGCGTAAAAAACCAAAATGTGCAGAATAACATACTACATTTATATTTGTAGAAAATTCATTCTCGTAGGAAAAATCTCAAAAAATAGTTACTTCCGGTCAAAACACTTGCTTCCGATTGTTGGATTTTTTTGGATAACGAACTCGTCCGAGCGACGTAGACAACCAACATGTGTACCAAATTTAAACCAAATCGGACTTAAAATGCGGCCGCTTGAGTGTGAACACTTATACAAATATATATATATATGATTTTTAATCACCCCAAAACGTGTTCTGCTGACCATGATCATTGCTCATTTTCTACTCCCGACCTTGGGTCTTACCATAAGAGCCATAGCTCATTTTTCCTATAGAAATTCGCTAAAAAAATAAATTAGCATTTATATAAAATAACTGTCCCGTTGAATCGTCTGAAAGTTTAAAATACTCATGCAACATTAATGAAAACAATACAATATCATAAATTAGTGACTTTAAATAATGATGAAATTTAAAACGCTTAATATTTTAACGGACAACTGGTATTCCTAATAAATGAGTAAGAAAGGTGATTTTAAGTTGGGCAAAAATGTCGACTATAATTTGGGTTAATGGAACGAAAAACAAAAAGTCCCAATTCAATACCTCAATTCGTAGATGTAGCCTACACTGTATCAAGTAACAATTCAATATCTCAAATCCTACATATACATACACTGTATCCCAGTTAATGCTTTGTATAATGTATCTATCAAGTAATTTCCCTGATATTAGTTTCCTCTTCGTACCAAGTTTACAAATTAGATCTAGCTCGCCGGAAGCAGTGCGCAGTTTGCCAGTTTATAACACGTTCTAACGCTACCAACTTCTGCATAAATATTTTCCCAATTACTTGCCTCTTCATTAAGTTTCCCTTATCTTTTATACTCCAACTACTTTTATGTTTTACATTAGTAAAGGGTCTAGATATATAATAGCTTACACGAGGGTTCATTTTTGAACAGTTACATTATTACAAGCTGTAATAATAGTGCTTTATCAAGGAACAATTTTCAACTCAGCCAACTTGAAAGTTATGGATTCGATACTAATAACAGACGATTTTTATTGTTTTACATATCATTATTTTCCCATCCAATCCCTAACTTTGTTATTGGTGTCAACCCACAAAATATTTTCGTTCTTTGGGTACAATAATATGACCCATGCGTTTCAGCTGTGCTTTAATATACCCAATCGTAATGCATCCTTTAATATTATATAGGGTAATTCAAAATTACGGTACAAAATAAACATGCAAAAACATAGAAAACAATTCATACAAGCATTGGTCTGAAAACGGTTTGTTTTCGCCATTTAGTGTTTTTTACGAAATACAGTACCTAATATCTTTGGCAGCAGAAAATACATTGAGCTCAAACTTCGTATACCTATGTATTTCGTCACCGTTTATCATTGCACGAAAGATCAGAACGTTCTTTCAAATATTTTCAAAATGGTGGCCGTTTAAAATATTTAATGACAAATATCTCGAAAACCACTGACTGGAAAATAACTGCAGAAGACCAAATCATTTACTTTGTAATTGACAAACATAACGGTTTTCGGCAAAAAATTTGAAAAACTTAGCCTTTCATCTTCACGTTTTGTCAGATCCCCTTTTATCATTTTCCGTTTTTTGAAAATATCTCTTTTATACTTTGAGCTACAGACAAAATAAAAACCCGTTTTGTTTGTATTTAACAAAGTATTTTTTGGTCTACTGTAGTTGTTTTGTAAATTTAGCGGTTTTTGATATATTTGACATTAACTCATTGCTGCACGCTTAAATTTTAATTTCTGAAACCACATGTTCCAAAAAATGTATGAAATCAATTAAAATTGAACTTTTTTATTTAATTTTATTTTTATTTAGGGTACAAACGAACATGTTACCATCAATTAAATATATTTTTCTTCCTCACATTTACCAATAAAGAGTAAAATTGACACCAGTAAAGATCATAGGCGTCGCGCCGGGGAGCACGAGCCCCCCCAACATTGTATATAAATGTAATATTATAGTTTATGTTTGTGGTGAATATACAAATAATAATAAATCTCTACTCTTTTGTAAAGTTCTTCATCTCTTGATAAGTCATTTATGTCAAGAATGTTTTACGTTGTTTATTTTATACCATTGACCGAAGGTACTTGGTAGAACACAATTTTTTGTAATTTCTACAAGTTTTTATTGGTGAATCTTGCCGACCAAGGTTTCACCCGTGACGGCATTGACGAGGCAGTTTTACAGACTAAAGAATATTATAAAAACAAACGTGTTCAAACATAGAACAGGTACTCACAACAAAGAAAAAGGAAATGAGTGGAAGGGGGGGGGCGCGTGGGGTACGTATGGTCACAAGGTTGATAATGGGTTTAGTAGAGGCGAGTTGGACAAAACTTCTACCTGATCGTTAAGTACAAGGCTAGCATCTGTACAAATAGACCAGTCAATAAAGGGTTTGAGTCGGAACTAATTAGTGAAAAGCTGATTTTTTCATGGATGTTAGTTGATTATATAAGGAATATTTTCTGAAAAGTCCCCGCCCCTCCCCTTCTTCCTTCCCCCTTACCCCCCTTAAAGTTCTTTTTTGAAAGACTTTTTTATTTTGTCAATATCTAAGAGATAAAAAGCGATAGAGTAATTTTTATTTCGTTATTGTAATCCTTATAATATTCTCTATCAACAATTTTTATTACGTTTAAGCTATAAAATCATTATTTACCGTTTATTTTTAAATTGAATGTTAAAATTTAAACTTTTCTATTACAATAATTAAATGTTTAGCTATTTTTTTATTAATATGAGACAAGTTATGAAAAAATGGCTCAATTAAAACTTTTAGGGTATTTTGCAATCTTTATATTGATATAAGTTTCATAAATGTTAAGTGCAGACAGTTGACTTAATCGACCTGGCAAAGGGAGATGGTGCGGCGCGGGCGTACGAGTCCTCGCGGGCCGGATCAGCCAGTTGGCATATCAGCGGTCAATCTGCAGTAAAGGCCTATTGTTTGGACTTTTATTTGTACAGCTGGTCTAATTATGGGTATTACAATGGTAAAAAAGACGTAAACATTTATTTAACTTTTTCATTATTTATTTATTTTCTGGTATTTATTATTGCAGTGATAAACACACAATATGATTTCTTTTAGCCAAGCCAATAAAGGGAAAAAATATGCCTTTGTTGGATATAATTAGTAAAAAGCTGAAATTTTGTTTATAAAATTGTTAATGTCCTTTATATTAGGAGAGCCAGTTTTGATTCGGGGGATTATTTATAACCCTAAGTTATTAAGGCCGTGCCCATTATTCACCACCTATGGACCTATTAATAATAATCTCCTAATTTCTAACATTTTCAAGGAATTTAGTTTCCTACTTTTATCATTGACATGGAGAATTTTAAAGTTAATATTAGTGGAAAAATCTGACACATGATTTTTTAGATGGTTAGAGAAACTGGAGTCTTTATGACCCAAACGCCAACTTTTTTCATGTTCATTTAAAACTACGGCCTGTTTGGCCTACATAAGCTGCATTACAGATGATACAAGTTAGCTTATAAATACTACATTTTTTCATGTTGTCTATTTTGTCTTTACAATTTATTAGCATATTCCTTAAATTGTTTTTACAATAAAAATCTGGTTTACAGTGATTTTTCTTTTCTAAAAGATTCCCAATAGCATAACTAACCTTACCAATGTAGTTGATTCTACGCCATTTTGGTTCGGTTTTTTTGGAATCTATTGGGAATATAAGAGATTTAGCCTGGTTATTTAATTTAGTTTTCAACATTTTTTCAATAAAGTTAATATTATAACCATTATTCATAGCATTATGTTTGATGCAAGTTAATTCTAAATAAAAGTCATTATTAGACATGGGAATCTTAATGAGACGATGCAACATGCTATGGAAGGCGGACAATTTACGATTAAGAGGATATTGAGATGAAGAATGTATGGTATTGTCCGTAAACTTAGGTTTCCTAAAAATACTGAAATTATGTTTCCCATTGTAAATTTGTATGGTTAGGTCAAGAAAATTTATTTGATTGTGTTGCCCTATTTCCATAGTGAATTGTATTGCCTCATTAATATAATTTAAATAATTTAACAATAACTGAAGCTGGCGGTCAGATCCTTCAAATAAACATAAAACATCGTCTACATATCTGTACCAATACTTAACGTTAGACTTGAATGGGTTATTACTGTCAAAAGAATGTTGATTCAAAATTGTCCACAAAAATCTCAGCCAGCAAAGGAGATAATGGAGATCCCATTGCCAAACCATCGATTTGAGCAAACACTTTGTTTTGAAATTGAAAATAATTTTGATCAAGACATACTTTAATGACATTTATTAACTCTATAGATGTACAAGGGTTCACTTTAGTTTGATCTAATAATTTTTCTACACTATACAAACAGTCTTTGACAGGGATACTTGTAAATAAGCTTTTAACGTCAAACGATACAATTTTTGCGTTAAGAGGCACTTTGATATCTTTAATCTTATTGACTAACTCTAATGAATTTTTTAACCCACATTTAGGTTGAAATTGTGAAATATTCTTTAAAAAAGTATTATTAAATTTAGCCAGATTATAAGAAGGGGACTGTACAAAGGAAACAACGGGACGTATTGGAATATCAAGTTTGTGTAATTTCATTAAACCATATAATCTGGGAACCATACATTTCATAATAAGCAAAGTTTTTATATGAAAATCATTAAAAATACACTTGTTTTGAACTAAGGGCGATTTTACAATTTTATTATTTTCTTTTGTTGGATCTTTTCTTAACTCCACAAAAGAATCGGTTTTTAACAAATTTTAATTTTTTTTACAATATTCATCTAAAGGTATAATTACAATAGAATTCCCTTTATCTGATAATTTTACAAATCGATTGACAATTTAAAGTAAATTTTTACCAAAGTTGTTGATTGGGAAGAAAACAATTAATGGATTCGGTTGCTACGGCAATGAATGTAAATGCATGCAATAACGTTTTTTGCTTCAATAATAATAATAATAATAATAATAATAGGACTAACCAAAAATTGTGTTACGCTTTTCATCTGACTCAGTTGTTTTATGTGTTACAGGGTTGATAGTAAACCCCGGATACCCTGTTTCACGTTTTAAAATCTACATTTAGCCAAATGCTATATTACTGAGCTTCTAAAAACCCTATATGAATACACCTTGAAGTTTCCTTATTTTAGTAGGATAAAACAAATATAAATTTCAATAACTATAATGTGGACACGATTCGAGAAAATAAAATTTCTGGAAAGCAACAAAAACTTTTTTGATTAAAATTTAGTAAAAATGTTTTTAAGATAATTTTAAAACCATTTTCACGATCAAAAATCACAAAAAAAACATAGTAAGTTCTAATTTACTCTTATATTATATTGTGTTTGCTTTTTACCATATATATCTTAACCGTGTATCACCTATATTGTATCAAACAATCTTACGCTTCGATTAGGTACACCCGGTCTCAAGCAAACAAACTTCATCGAAGTAATTCAATTAGTCACGGAGGCAATGCAACTTATCACAAGCCTGCAACCATCTTTCCAAAGTGCATTAGTTTAAATCAAATGGATTGTTAATCAACTCCGGAGGTTGCCATTTGTAAACGACAATATTTATATTTCACTCGACCGTTGTGTTTCATCTGGATACATTTACCCTGTTCTTGTTTGCTCTACTCTATACAAAGATAAACATTCACCTTCAGGTGTAACTAGGGACAACATAATATATTACCTACTAAAATAAAACAGCTGAAATTATAGAAAATGTTTACCCGGTGTTTTAAAATTTTGTAAAGTAAAACAAACATTTATGAAAAGAAAACTTATTCAGAAACATAAGGAAATCCTAAAGGAAAAAGCAATTATAATACTTTAATTTAAATTGCTTCAGTTAAATATTAATCTATTCATTAAAAAAGCCCATCCTCTTTTGCATTTTTTTAAAGGCCTGGGACCGTTTGATATTTTTTTAGAGCCATAAAACCCGATTCTTAGGCTACTAGCAATAGAAACTATTATTTAGCGTACACGAGAAGCAGCTACCACCATACCATAGGGGTTGGTAAAGAATTTAAAGATACGTTCTTGATATGTAACACTGTACAAACGACATTTAGTACACCATCATACGGCTAAATAATGCACTTTTTACTATAATAACCTTTAGAGTTAAAGTTTGATTATTTTACCTCGTGCATCACTGAAGATGGCGACATTGTAGTTGAAACGCGTTTGAGGTAGTAAACATATTAGAGTGAGATTCTGTGTTCAAGTTATATTCTATCAAATAAATCTTCTTACAAGTCAAGTTCAATATTTATTATTTATTATATTATATTAAATGCTCAAAATGACATCCATTTAATTCTTGTAAAAAACAAAGCCTTGACTCAAAGGAACGCCTTGTATCTAGAAACTGCAAGTTTATTCGTTTCAATTAAGCTTATGCCAAATAGTGTGAATATTAGTTTAATACTAGATTTTGAATGACCCTCTGATTTTAGTAAATAATATGCAAACTACCATTATTCCTTTCCACTGGAACATAGTATTTGTAACGTAATTAAAATTGTGTTACCTTAGGATATTTACATTTTGACTGGCCCCCATTTTCGATAGGGTTAAGATAGAGATCTCTAATTTGTGCTAATCTTCTTCATTTATCTAACCCTTTAAAATGAGGTATCACTTTATGGGGGTTTGTATTTAAGATTTTTGAATTACCCTCTCAACCCTCCATTTTGGGGCAAGGGTTGAAATGGTCGGTTACACCAAAATTCATCTCCCTGTGTCATGTAGAGATACCCCGAAGCTCATTTATTTATTTCTACTTGTTCGAAAGTTAAGGGGGGGGGGACATTTTGGACAATGTAATATATAAAGTTTTGAATGACACAAGAAAAAGTGTTCTGGGGACCATGATCTGTGTTCAGTTCCTACTCCCGGACCTTAAGTCCGGAGTACAAAAGAGTCACTGAAACAGCTCATATTTCCTGTGGAAATTCACAAATAATAAACAGAAATGCATACTAAAGATTCGAGTCCAATAAAGTCGTACAAAGACCTCAATAAAAACGACTTCCGGAGAATGCGCTCAAGGAAAAATTCGGAGGAGAGTCAATTTAACCGATATTGCGTTCCATGTAAGAGTTAATACACAATGAATCAGCTGACACGTCACACAACGCACAGATTAGAGATAAACGGAAGCCATTGCGTTAAATGGGGTATAATAGACACATCACACATAGAATGAACCGAGTTGGAAGCAGGGTCTGGGCGCGGTTCTGATTGGTCTTTTAGTTTTTCCTTAATAAGTTCAAATTTATATAATTTATGTATTTAAAGAGAAATATCAGTATTTGAAATAATATTGAAATGGTACTATGAATTAAATTAACATTAAAAACCGAATAATGCGTAGACGTACAAGTAAATTTGTATTTTTAAGCGTTTATGTAGTTTTAATGTTATAGTAGTTTTGTGTTAAATATTTGTTACAAAATATAAATTGGTTTTATAGTTTACATTCAGCTTATCAAACAGTGTATTATTTATTATATTTTTTTAAATTTGGGAAATATAATTTTATGAGTATTCTTATTTTGTTCGGGAAGAGGAGGTAATTTTACACTATACTGTATATATTAATATGACTTACCATCACAACAGTCAATATTTCTTTTTACTACCGCACTACGGCCGTTTTGGCTATTCAGCCATTAGCTTGCTGGGTAGTTTCCGTTGTCATTGTATAAATGTACGAACACACAACACGTAACACAAACTCTGTATACATTTTTACTTTCTCCCCCCTATACGTAGTAGGCCTATATGGAGAAAGTATTGTTTTCGTCCAATGTTTGGAATTTGAAATTTAAGTGGAATTATCTCTTTTGGTACTCCTTAAACCCCAAAAAAAAAATTTAGTGGAATTATCTGTGTTGGTGCTCCATGAACCCAAAAATACTTTTATTGGAATTTTTTGTTTTGGTGCTCCCTGAACCCAAAAAAGGGGTTTTTTTGGTGATGGTTGTCCGTGTGTCTGTTAGGATGTGTACAGAGCTGGAGATCATACCAACGGTCCGATTTTGATGTAATTTGGTAAGTAAGTGTAGTTCTGGAATATCTCATGGAGATATATCTCTATCTCTATCTCTCATGGAATATCTCTTGTTTTCATTTTTTCAAATTTTGGATTTTAAAGGGGTTTTACCCCCCAAAAATGGCAAAAAAACGAGTAAAATCTAAATTTCTCAAAAACGACTCTCACGATTTTGATAAAATTTGGCTTATTTGTAGCCTTTAATGTACCCTACCATATGCAAAAACCGCATCTTTCTAAAAATTCTCGTTTACCTAATAATAATAATAATAATAATGATAACTGATTTTGGGTTTTTTTGCCAAAAATGGGGTTGTTTTTCAAAACCTTTTTTCGTGCATCTATACAGGAATAATTGACGTGTTTGGTGTAAATTTGTTCGAAATCGATCGAATAATTTTCTCTCTAGATAATAATAATAATAATAATAATATTTATTAGTTAATCTCCTACTTTAATAAATCACCTCTCCACCCCACCTAAAATTATGAAGTCAAAGTGAATCTGTTTAATAATTTAAATATGTTTGTGAAAAAGAATGTGCCAGCTCCTGGTACCTTTTATTAAACTTAAACTAATGAAAAAAACTTTCTAACTAAATATCTACTGTCATTTTAATTTCTCATATAATACCAAAACGCACAAACAAAATAATACTCTAAGTAGGCTACTCAGCTACTCTACTATACAAAACTAATTTTATTACACACCAAACTACAGTAAACTATAACACTGTAGACTGGAACGAGATAGTTGAAGGTCAAGTCTGCCTCTTCGGTAGGGCGTCACGGCTACGGAGGGTTTTCTTGCCTGATTATAATGTATGAATATTAAAAAGTAACATTCGCAGTTTGACATCATCAGTTCTAAGTTTTGACATAAATGATCGTATTGTTTTCTTTTAATTAATTAAAGTTATATTGGATTTCAATGATCTTTGTTGTAAAAATAGTTACTGTACATTGTACATCATACAAACAGGTTCACGTAGAAAATAAGAAGTAAAACATCATTTACGAGAAAATCTATGAATTTCATGTTTTTTAATCTAATTATCAATCCCGAAAATCTCGGGATTGGACTTAGCTAATCCTGGGATTGATGGGACCGTAAAATGGTCCGGGATACCGGTATCTCGGGATCCCGAATCTGACCTCCAGTCACTGCTTTCCGTAACGTGTTCCTAGCGCCGAGTGTTGCTAGCGCCACGTCAACAGTTGACGAGGGTTTGACAGTTTTGACAGCTGAGGCAGAGTATTGCTAGCGCAAAAATATTTAAGTCTGGGCTTGTCTATATAAAGCACCTTAGTGCAGTGGATATTCAAATCTATAATTTTAATGACGTTAAACGTGATAATAACGACGAAATATTATTATAATCATACTGTTATTGGCAATAATACTGTGACGAAACAGTATAGGTTAGTACCTCTGGTTTTTTTTAATTCTATTTATATAATGTGATAATAACGACGAAATATTACAATCATACTGTTATCGGCAATAATACTGTGACTAAACAGTATAGGTTAGTACCTCCGGTTTTTTTAATTCTAATTATATAATGTGATAATAGCGACGAAATATTATAATCATACTGTTATCGGCAATAATACTGTGACTAAACAGTATAGGTTAGTACCTCTGGTTTTTTTTATTCCCTTACACGATTTATGGCAGACCCTTACACAATTTATGGCCTCGGCGCTAGGAACACTATTCTAAGTGGTTTTGACCGCGGCGCTAGCAACACTCGGCGCTAGCAACACGCACCCCTGCTTTCTACCTGTATTGTTATTATGTTAGTTTTATTTCAACCGTACTTTTTAAAAAGTCAAACACGCTTCCTCTATAAATAATTATAATCCGCAGCTAATGAATTAAAATAAACGAATCAGTAAATTAGTTCTAAAATTCTCATTCGTTCATTCAAAGCCACTTCTACATTTGAAAACACTTTAATTAATGGAACAACAAAAGCTACGAGTTTTAATTAATTAAAAGCATTCTGTAAATTTGCATATCTGTTTCACAAGTTATTTAATTGCGCAAATTCCTTTAATTTGATTATTTTACTGAAAGATAACAGTCTGCTAAATAAAAAATGTTTGTTCATCTTGTAATTCTATCTCTTGTCAATCTGGCGTTGGTCGAAGAATGAATATGCTTTATTGTAAATGAAATACCTTCATATAGAAAGTCCCTAAATATGTTTAGGCCTTATTCCGGCCGTTTATTTTAGTTTTAAAAATGGAAATGTACGAAGATATTGCG
>JAGFPH010002282.1:104069-125239 GCA_018207615.1 Philaenus spumarius | reverse complement strand
TTAATTTCTGAAACCACATGTTCCAAAAAATGTATGAAATCAATTAATTAAAATTGAACTTTTTTATTTAATTTTATTTTTATTTAGGGTACAAACGAACATGTTACTATCAATTAAATATATTTTTCTTCCTCACATTTACCAATAAAGAGTAAAATTGACACCAGTAAAGATCATAGGCGTCGCGCCGGGGGGCACGAGACCCCCAAAATTGTATATAAATGTAATATTATAGTTTATGTTTGTGGTGAATGTACAAATAATAATTAATCTCTACTCTTTTGTAAAGTTCTTCATCTCTTGATAAGTCATTTATGTCAAGAATGTTTTAACTACGTTGTTTATTTTATACCATTGATAGTGATGACCGTAGGTACTTGGCAGAATTCCATAATAATTAAAAGACTAACACAATTTTTTGTAATTTCTACAAGTTTTTATTGGTGAATCTTGCCGACCATGGTTTCGCCCGTGACGGCATTGACGAGGCAGTTTTACAGACTAAAAAATATTATAAAAACAAACGTGTTCAAACATAGAAAGAAAAAGGAAAGTGAGTAGAAGGGGGGGGGGGCGCGTGGGGTACGTATGGTCACAAGGTTGATAATGGGTTTAGTAGAGGCGAGTTGGACAAAAATTCTACCTGATCGTTAAGTACAAGGCTAGCATCTGTACAAATAGCCCAGTCAATAAAGGGTTTGAGTCGGAACTAATTAGTGAAAAGCTGATTTTTTCATGGATGTTAGTTGATTATATAAGGAATAATTTCTGAAAAGTCCCCGCCCCTCCCCCTCTTGCTCCCCCCCTACCCCCTTAAAGTTCACTTTTGAAAGACTTTTTTTAATTTGTCAATATCTAAGAGATAAAAAGCGATAGAGTAATTTTTATTTCGTTATTGTAATCCTTATAATATTCTCTATCAAAAATGTTTGTTACGTTTAAGCTATAAAATAATTATTTACCGTTTATTTTTAAATTTATTGTTAAAATTTTAACTTTTCTATTACAATAATTACATGTTTAGCTATTTTTTATTAATATGAGACAAGTTATGAAAAAATGGCACAAATAAAACTTTAAGGGTATTTTGTAATCTTTATATTGATATAAGTTTCATAAATGTTAAGTGCAGACAGTTGACTTAATCGACCTGGCAAAGGGAGATGGCGCGGCGCGGGGCGTACGAGTCCTCGCGGGCCGGATGAGCCCGTTGGCATAACAGCGGTCAATCTGCAGTAAAGGCCTATTGTTTGGACTTTTATTTGTACAGCTGGTCTAATTATGGGTATTACAATGGTAAAATAGACGTAAACATTTATTTAACTTTTTCATTATTTATTTATTTTCTGGTATTTATTATTGCAGTGATAAAAACACAATATGATTTCTTTTAGCCAAGCCAATAAAGGGAAAAAATAGGCCTTTGTTGGATATAATTAGTAAAAAGCTGAAATTTTGATTATACAATTGTTAATGTCCTTTATATCAGGAGAGCCAGTTTTGATTCGGGGGATTATTTATAACCCTAAGTTATTAAGGCCGTGCCCATTATTCACCACCTATGGACCTATTAAAAATAATCTCCTAATTACTAACATTTTCGAGGAATTTAATTTCCTACTTTTATCATTGACATGGAGAATCTTAAAGTTAATATTAGTGGAAAAATCTGACACATGATTTTTTAGATGGTTAGAGAAACTGGAGTCTCTATGACCCAACCGCCAACTTCTTTCATGTTCATTTAAAACTACGGCCTGTTTGGCCTACATAAGCTGCATTACAGATGATACACGTTAGCTTATAAACACTACATTTTTTCATGTTGTCTATTTTGTCTTTACAATTTATTAGCATATTCCTTAAATTGTTTTTACAATAAAAAGCTGGTTTACAGTGATTTTTCTTTTCTAAAAGATTCCCAACAGCATAACTAACCTTACCAATGTAGTTGATTCTAACAATTTTGGTTCGGTTTTTTTGGAATCTATTGGGAATATAAGAGATTTAGCCTGGTTATTTAATTTAGTTTTCAACATTTTTTCAATAAGATTAATATATCATATCCATTATTCATAGCGTTATGTTTGATGCAAGTTAATTCTAAATAAAAGTCATTATTAGACATGGGAATCTTAATGAGACGATGCAACATGCTATGGAAGGCGGACGATTTATGATTAAAATGATGTTGAGATGAAGAATGTATGGTATTGTCCGTAAAATTAGGTTTCCTAAAAATACTGAAATTATGTTTCCCATTGTAAATTTGTATGGTGAGGTCAATAAAATGTATTTTATTGTGTTGCCCTATTTCCATAGTGAATTGTATTGCCTCATTATTATAATTTAAATAACTTAACAATAACTGAAGCTGGCGGTCAGATCCTTCAAATAAACATAAAACATCGTCTACATATATGTACCAATAATACTTAAAGTTAGACTTGAATGGGTTATTACTGT
Source organism: Philaenus spumarius (assembly GCA_018207615.1). Lineage (NCBI taxonomy): Eukaryota > Metazoa > Arthropoda > Insecta > Hemiptera > Aphrophoridae > Philaenus > Philaenus spumarius. The sequence goes on along the minus strand of JAGFPH010002282.1, from coordinate 122,773 downwards.
CAAAAAATGTTGATTCAAAATTGTCCACAAAAATCTCAGCCAGCAAAGGAGATAATGGAGATCCCATTGCCAAACCATCGATTTGAGCAAACACTTTGTTTTGAAATTGAAAATAATTAATTTTGACCAAGACATACTTTAATGACATTCATTAACTCTATAGATGTTCAAGAGTCCACTTTAGTTTGATCTAATAATTTTTCTACACTATACAAACAGTCTTTGACATCAATACTTGTAAATAAGCTTTTAACGTCAAACGATACAATTTTTGCGTTAAGAGGCACTTTGATATCTTTAATCTTATTGACTAACTCTAATGAATTTTTTAAAGCTCATTTAGGTTGAAATTGTGAAATATTCTTTAAAAAAGTATTATTAAATTTAGCCAGATTATAAGAAGGGGACTGTACAAAGGAAACAACGGGACGTATTGGAATGTCAAGTTTGTGCAATTTCATTAAACCATATAATCTGGGAACCATACAATTCATAATAAGCAAAGTTTTTATATGAAAATCATTAAAAATACACTTGTTGTGAACTAAGGTCGATTTTACAATTTTATTATTTTCTTTTGTTGGATCTTTTTTTAACTCCACAAAAGAATCGGTTTTTAACAAATTTTATTTTTTTTTACAATATTCATTTAAAGGTATAATTACAATAGAATTCCCTTTATCTGCTAATTTTACAAATTGATTGACAATTTAAAGTAAATTTTTACCAAAGTTGTTGATTGGGAAGAATAAAATTAATGGATTCGGTTGCTACGGCAATGAATGTAAATGCATGTAATAACGTTTGTTGGTTCAATAATAATAATAGGACTAACCAAAAATTGTGTTACGCTTTTCATCTGACTCAGTTGTTTTATGTGTTACAGGGTTGATAGTAAACCCCCGGATACCCTGTTTTACGTTTTAAAATCTACATTTAGCCAAATGCTATATTACTGAGCTTCTAAACCCTATATGATTACACCTTGAAGTTTCCTTATTTTAGTAGGATAAAACAAATATAAATTTCAATAACTATTATGTGGACACGATTCGAGAAAATAAAATTTCCGGAAAACAACAAAAACTTGTTTGATTAAAATTTAGTAAAAATGATTTTAAGATAATTTTAAAACCATTTTCACGATCAAAAATCACAAAAAAAAACATAGTAAGTTCTAATTTACTCTTATATTATATTGTGTTTGCTTTTTACCTTATATATCTTAACCATGTATCACCTATATTGTATCAAACAATCTTACGCTTCGATTAGGTACACCCGGTCTCAAGCAAACAAACTTCATCGAAGCAATTCAATTAGTCACGGAGGCAATGCAACTTATCACAAGCCTGCAATCATCTTTCCAAAGTGCATTAGTTTAAATCAAATGGATTGTTAATCAACTCCGGAGGTTGCTATTTGTACACGACAATATTTATATTTCACTCGACCGTTGTGTTTCATCTGGATACATTTACCCTGTTCTTGTTTGCTCTACTCTATACAAAGATAAACATTCACCTTCATGTGTAACTAGGGACAACATAATATATTACCTACTAAAATAAAACAGCTGAAATTATAGAAAATGTTTACCCGGTGTTTTAAAATTTTGTAAAGTAAAACAAACATTTATGAAAAGAAAACTTATTCAGAAACATAAGGAAATCCTAAAGGAAAAAAACAATTATAATACTTTAATTTAAATTGCTTCAGTTAAATATTAATCTATTCATTAAAAAAGCCCATCTTCTTTTGCATTTTTTTAAAGGCCTGGGACCATTTGATATTTTTTTTAGAGCCATAGAAGCCGATTCTTAGGCTACTAGCAATAGAAACTATTATTTATCGTACACGAGAAGCAGCTACCACCATACCGTAGGGGTTAGTAAAGAATTTAAAGATACGTTCTTGATATGTAACACTGTACAAACGACATTCAGTACACCATCATACGGCTAAATAATGCAGTTTTTACTATAGGCCTAATAACCTTTAGAGTTAAAGTTTGATTATTTTACCTCGTGCATCACTGAAGATGGCGACATTGTAGTTGAAACGCGTTTGAGGTAGTAAACATATTAGAGTGAGATTCTGTGTTCAAGTTATATTCTATCAAATAAATCTTCTTACAAGTCAAGTTCAATATTTATTATATTATATTAAATGCTCAAAATAACATCCATTTACTTCTTGGCAAAAACAAAACCTTGACTCAAAGGAACGCCTTGTATCTAGAAACTGCAAGTTTATTCGTTCCAATTAAGCTTATGCCAAATAGTGTAAATATTAGTTTAATACTAGATTTTGAATGACCCTCTGATTTTAATAAATAATATGCAAACTACCATTATTCCTTTCCACTGGAACATAGTATTTGTAACGTAATTAAAATTGTGTTAACATAGGATATTTACATTTTGACTGGCCCCCCATTTTCGATAGGGTTAAGATAGAGATCTCTAATTTGTGCTATTCTTCTTCATTTATCAAACCCTTTAAAATGAGGTATCACTTGATGGGGGTTTGTATTTAAGATTTTTAAATTACCCTCTCAAACCCCCCATTTTCGGGTAAGGGGTGAAATGGTCGGTAACACCAAAATTCACATCCCTGTGTCATATAGAGATACCCCGAAGCTCATTTATTTAATTCTACTTGTTCGAAAGTTAAGGGGGGGGGGGACATTTTGGACAATGTAATATATAAAGTTTTGAATGACACAAGAAAAAGTGTTCTGGGGACCATGATCTGTGTTCAGTTCCTACTCCCGGACCTTAAGTCTCACCAAAAGAGTCACTGAAACAGCTCATATTTCCTGTGGAAATTCACAAATAATAAACAGAAATGCATACTAAAGATTCGAGTCCAATAAAGTCGTACAAAGACCTCAATAAAAACGACTTCCGGAGAATGCGCTCAAGAAAAAATTCGGAGAAGAGTCAATTTAACCGATATTTCATTCCATGTAAGAGTCAATAAACAATGAATCAGCTGACACGTAACACAACGCACAGATTAGAGATAAACGGAAACCATTGCGTTAAATGGGGTATAATAGACACATCACACATAGAATGAACCGAGTTGGAAGTAGGGTCTGGGCGCGGTTCTGATTGGTCTTTTCGTTTTTCCTTAATAAGTTCAAATTTATATAATTTATGTATTTAAAGAGAAATATCAGTATTTGAAATAATATTGAAATGGTACTATGAATTAAATTAACATTAAAAACTGAATAATGCGTACACGTACAAGTAAATTTGTATTTTTAAGCGTTTATGTAGTTTTAATGTTATAGTAGTTTTGTGTTAAATATTTATTACAAAATATAAATTGGTTATATAGTTTAAATTCAGCTTATCAAACAGTGTATTATTTATTATATTTTTTTAAATTTGGGAAATATAATTTTATGAGTATTCTTATTTTGTTCGGGAAGAGGAGGTAATTTTACACTATACTGTATATATTAATGTGACTTACCATCACAACAGTCAATATTTCTTTTTACTACCGCAGTACGGCCGTTTTGGCTATTCAGCCATTAGCTTGCTGGGTAGTTTCCGTTGTCATTGTATTAATTTACGAACACACTACACGTAACACAAACTCTGTATACATTTTTACTTTCTCCCCCCTATACGTAGTATAAAATATGGAGAAAGTATTGTTTTCGTCCAATGTTTGGAATTTGAAATTTTAGTGGAATTATCTGTTTTAGTACTTCTTAAACCCCAAAAAATATTTTACATGAATTATCTGTGTTGGTGCTCCATGAACCTAAAAATACTTTTATTGGAATTATTTGTTTTGGTGCTCCCTGAACCCAAAAAAGGGTTTTTTTTGGTGATGGCTGTCCGTGTGTCTGTTAGGATGTGTACAGAGCTGGAGATCATACCAACGGTCCGATTTTGATGAAATTTGGTATGTAAGTGTAGTTCTGGAATATCTCCAGGTGTTGTTTTCATTTTTTCAAATTTTAGATTTTAAAGTGGTTTTACCCCCCCAAAAATGGCAAAAAAACGAGTAAAATCTAAATTTCTCAAAAACGACTCTTACGATTTTGATAAAATTTGGCTTTTTTTTTTTTTTTTTTTTTTGGGTTGCAAGGTCCTAATCAGAAACCCTGCCGGCGTCGACCAAAAAAGATCTTTTGCCCCCTTGATTTTCCTAATTACTCCCACCCAGTGATACCTGTATTCCTGATAAAGGAACAGATACTACCTATTGGGTTTAATAGGATGGTTTCCCTTTCCTGCCCTGGTGGGCCCAAGGTGAAAGTTCTGGCTCTACCCAGAGCCTCACATTCCAGAAGGATGTGTTCCGCTGATTCTTCAGCCATTCCACATTTCCTACATATACTCTCCTCAGCAATCCCTATTCTATGTAGGTGTTTCCTGAGATGACAGTGACCTGTTAATAGGCCAACCACCCATCTCATGTTATCCCTACCTAGCGAGATAAGTTCTTCTGCATGTTTCCTGCCTGGCTTGAACAACTTCCTGGCAAGTCCACCTGTTCCTGTAACCTTCCAGGCTTTGTCTTTGCCCTCCTGCATCCACAACTCAACCGATGCTCTGGCATGCCCATAGGAAATCCCAAGCACCGGCTCAGGGCCCACAAGAGGAGCCTCAGACCCTTTCCTGGCTAACTCATCTGCTCTCTCATTACCATCAATGCCTGAGTGCCCAGGGACCCAGCACACAGAAACCTCGTTCCCCTGGCTAAGCTTCATCAATGCCGAGAGGCAGTGCCAAACCACTTTAGATTTTACTCTATATGAATTTAGCGCTTTGATCGCTGCTTGGCTATCCGAGAAAATTAGGATGTTCTTACCTTTGTATCCCATTCTAAGATTCTCTTCTATGCACTCCGAGATCGCACAAACTTCTGCCTGAAAAACAGTAGCATGTTTGCCTAGATACAAGACAGTGGAGCCCTCAGGTTGAACCCCATTGACTCCACCCCCTGTTCCCACCTCCGTTTTCGAGCCATCTGTAAACCAGACTATATCCTGCTCGTCGTAAAAGCTCTTTCCAGACTCCCATTCTTCCCTAGAGAAGATTTTTGTCTTGAAGAGTTTCTCAATAGAGAGTTTTGGAATCATGTGGTCTGACAGCATGTTTAAAACTTCCTTAGAGACCACCTGATTTATTTTGCAATGGCCTACCGCAGGCCATCTTGTTCTCCAGCAGCCTACCTGCTGCAGCCTATACGCCCCCATCCTGGCCTGTCCCTGTATAAACACATGAAGAGGAGGGAGATCCAGGAGGGCATTCAAAGCATCCGTCGGAGTCGACCTCATAGCACCCGTGACAGCCAGACAAGCCATCCTTTGGACACTATCCAGCCTCCCACCGACAACACTCTGAACTGTTTTAGGCCACCATACTACCGCCGCATAGGCGACTAGTGGTCTAATGATCATGGTGTAAATCCACAAAACCATCTTTGGTTTTAACCCCCATGTTTTACCTACAGCCCTCTTACATGCAAACATAAGATTCTTGGACCTAGTTATCACCCTCTCCATCTGCGGATTCCAGGTAAGTCTTCTATCCAGCAGGATACCCAAGTACTTTACCTGATCCTCAAATGCTACCTCCTGCCCAAAGAGCTTAGGCAGTTGATTAATCTCCAATTTCCTTTTTCTTGTAAAGGGAATAAGAGAGATTTTTCCAGGATTTACAGCCAGCTGTTCCTCCTGACACCATCTTTCAACCAGAGTAAAGGCAGTCTGCATGAGTTCACTGACAATCTTCAGATCTCTGCCTCTTACCACAATGACAACGTCATCGGCATAACCCTGGGTGTAATATCCTTGTGCATTCAGCCTCCGCAGAAGCTTGTCCACTACAAGGTTCCATAGCAGGGGGGAAAGAACACCACCCTGAGCACATCCACGCCTAGCCCTGACCATGATAGATTCATCATACAGGGATGCCTGAATTTTTCTGCTGCTTAACATGGCATCAACCCATCCTACAACAGTTTTGTTCACCCCACACCCCTCTAACGACCTCAACATCGACTGGTGTGAGGTGTTACTGAAGGCACCTTCTATATCCAGAAAAGCCGCCAGTGCTACTTCCTTACTTTCCATGCTTTCCTCCAGCCTGCTCACAAGTTGATGTAGAAAATTTGGCTTATTTGTAGCCTTTAAAGTACCCTACCATATGCAAAAACCGCATCTTTCTAAAAATTCTCGTTTAGCTAATAATAATAATAATAACTGATTTTGGGATTTTTTTACCAAAAAGGGGGTTGTTTTTCAAAACCTTTTTTCGCGCATCTATACAGGAATTGACGTGTTTGGTGTAAATTTGTTCGAAATCGATCGAATAATTTTCTCTCTAAATAATAATATTTATTAGTTAATCTCCTACTTTAATAAATCACCTCTCCACCCCACCTAAAATTATGAAGTCAAAGTGAATCTGTTTAATAATTTAAATATGTTTGTGAAAAAGTATGTGCCAGTTCCTGGTACCTTTTATTAAACTTAAACTAATGAAAAAAACTTTCAAACTAAATATCTACTGTCATTTTAATTTCTCATATAATACCAAAACGCACAAACAAAATAATACTCTAAGTAGGCTACTCAGCTACTATACTATATAAAACTAATTTTATTACACACCAAACTACAGTAAACTATAACACTGTAGACTGGAACGAGATCGTTGAAGGTCAAGTCTGTCTCTTCGGTAGGGCGTCACGGCTACGGAGGGTTTTCTTACCTGATTATAATGCATGAATATTAAAAAGTAACATTCGCAGTTTGACATCATCAGTTCTAAGTTTTGACATAATTGATCGTATTGTTTTCTTTTAATTAATTAAAGTTATATTGGATTTCAATGATCTTTGTAGTAAAAATAGTTACTGTACATTGTACATCATACAAACAGGTTCACGTAGAAAATAAGAAGTAAAACATCATTTACGAGAAAATCTATGAATTTCATATTTTTTAATCTAATTATCAATCCCGAAAATCTCGGGATTGGACTTAGCTAATCCTGGGATTGATGGGACCATAAAATGGTCCGGGATTCCGGTATCTCGGGATCCCGAATCTCGCGGGATTGAAACCTCCAGTCACTGCTTTCTACCTGTACTGTTATTATGTTAGTTTTATTTCAACCGTACTTTTTAAAAAGTCAAACACGCTTCCTCTATAAATAATTATAATCCGCACCTAATGAATTAAAATAAACGAATAAGTAAATTAGTTCTAAAACTCTCATTCATTCATTCAAAGCCACTTCTACATTTGAAAACACTTTAATTAATGGAACAACAAAAGCTACGAGTTTTAATTAATTAAAAGCATTCTGTAAATTTGCATATCTGTTTCACAAGTTATTTAATTGCGCAAATTCCTTTAATTTGAAAGATAACAGCCTGCTAAATGAAAAATGTTTGTTCATCTTGTAATTCTACCTCTTGTCAATCTGGCGTTGGTCGAAGAGTGAATATGCTTTATTGTAAGTGAAATACCTTCATATAGCAAGTCCTAAATATGTTTATGCCTTATTCTGGCCGTTTATTTTAGTTTTAAAAATGGAAATGTACGAAGATATTGCGCTAATGTTCACTCTATTTTTTAATATATTTTCAAATGATTCTATAATTCGGGAGATGGGGGGGTCATTAGGTTCAAAATAAAGAAAATACTTCCTGTAATCATACGTAAGGAAACGCTTATTTTAGCTTATATACACTGTTTTGTTTTTTACTAAACAATTTATATCTGTAGTACGGATAAACGATTTGGTTGAAATTGTACTAATTAATTAGTACTAGAAACATAGTTAAAAAAGTAAATGTCGGCGGTCGTTGGACCCCCGTCAACAACGAAGTTCATCACGCCTTTTCTTCAATTCTTTTTTTTACCAGACATAACGGCAACATACACACGCAATTTTAATCTTTAAATTGCCGTTTATTATTAGATTGTTTTTTATACAAATATTTACTGTTTCCATACGTTTAATGTTATTATAATAAAGGTGTAGCATTATAACATCAAAGCTAATTAACACAGTTAAATGACCATTACTTGTAAATACATTCAAAAAACATAAAATGTTGGTTTATCAGTCTAGGTCTAACCTAAAATTGTTGTGTGTATGTTTAATTTATTTTACATGTTATAACAACAACATACATACTATAGTTTTAGGTTAGGCCCAGACTTAAAATGACTTTCTAGGCCTAACCTAAAATTATTGTATGTACGTTGCCGTTAAGTCTGGTAAAATAAATGAAATATACACACAATAATTTTAGGTTAGGCCTAGACTGGCGAACCAACATTGTATGTTTATTGAATGCATTTCAGCGGTCGACAATAATATCCGAACTACGCCGGACGGAACGATCGTCTCATTTAAATTGATGAACAAAAACACATGTGTCTTGAATGTATTTACATTCATTTCTATTGCAACCAATTTGATAACGCTTTTTCGTTACTCGTATTTTATTTTTGTCATTGCCATATCAAGTAATTAGTAATACTTTTTTCGTTACACATTACATTCTCTATTCGATAACTCCTACCGCTTCCCGCTTTAAAGGAACTTCGTTCAAAAAAAAAATCGATTTGGAATACTCATCAATGTAAAGACCTAGTTTGGAAAAGATAATAGATTTTTCCAATAATAGGTTTCAAAATGGCGGCTATTTGAAAATTTTTAACGAAAAAACTATGAACCAATAAATTTCCATACAAACTTAAAGAGTTAATTTTTCGTAGCTTGTTTCATGTTCGGTCTAATGGTATGCTATTTAAAGTGTACCAAATAAAGTATAGCTGCAGTACAACGTCCATTAGTTTGACAGGCTGTTGAGCAACAAAAGTGTAGAAATTAAATTGCGACCAATTAATTAAGTTTTACGCTGTATTGCTGTTATACCATTATACGATAGTTTTGACAATTATATCATTGGATACGAATTTAAACCGGTTACAAATACGTACTATTGACGTTTTTGTGGAAATTTATAAATTTTTTGAGAGGAATAAAAATTATTTATAAAAATAAAACATCTGCTAACGGACTTATGTTAGTTGAAAGTTTTTTCTTTATTAGCAAATTTTGAAAAGATCATAGAAAAAATGAGCTATTGCGGACTCTTAAGGTGGTACCTAAGGTCGGAAGTAGTCAATGAGCATCGGTCATGTTCCCCATCATCATAGTTTGGGGGTTTTATTTTAAAAAACTTGATACCTATATGTGTTCGCAATCTAACGGATACGAAATTAAACAGGTTAAAAATATGTACTCTTGACGTTTTTTGTGAAAATTTACTATTTCTGAATTATTGTAATGTAAAAAGTTTAACTGTTTGTAATTTTTAAACAGATAATCTGTTAGGCAGTTCCTATGGAGTTCGATCATAGAAACAGACGCCTTTACCAATTGAGCTACGGCAACTTTTCTAGTTTACTATACTTAAGTTGAGTATATAAGTGTTTCAGATTGACATCGGGCAGGAAATGTTCGAAGATTATCTCTTATTATAATGTATTTTAAATTATATAACAGTGTGTTATTATGTATGATGGAATTATATACTTTTTGGCAGATGTCGTTAACAACGTGGTTGGTTACTACTCATGCGCAGATGTGCGTGGATAAGTAGTGGAAATCTATTTAAAACATGGGACTTGCATTAAAATTAATTATTAGTTTATAGACATTCTGTGTGAGCAGATCGCTCTCTAAGCGGCGAATTTTAGTTATTCTTGTAGTACTTTTGAAGTAGTGGAAAATAAAATGTCATCTTCTCAGTTTGTAAACCTTCCTCAGCTCTTCGGAAATAAAATAAAGCCAACAAATGAGAGATTTGGTTCGTGGCTACTTTTGGAAAATCTAGAGAACAACAACTTGTTAACAGACGTAGGGAACATTAATTATACCGAAGGAGAACAACGTCTGAGCGGTGGATTACTCGTGCCAATTTCGCAACCGTTTTGCGATAACATAATGATAGCTAAAATCTGCGACCTTTCTGACTGCGAAGAAAAAACTAAAGAAAAAAGAAATTTTATTTTAAAGAAGGAAATCTGTGGCTCTTTTAATAGCTGCCTACGACGAAAATTCGAAAACTTTGTTTCTGCTAGACATGGAGTTAAGGCAAAGTTACCTGTTATTCTTACCGAAGAGAACAATATGGCAAAAGGGCTGCAAATAATTTTAGGGAAGGAACGTATGGGACACATTAATAAGAAATATAACACACCAATAGACATCCCATACAAGGTGGAACTGGCAGATGTCAAATTGGAAACCTTGTTAGAAGTGCTACCGTCTATTTTGTGCGAACTCAAAGTACAGGAGTACTACCTCATGGATCTAGATATAACGCAGGATTTCGCTGGTATTTTTTAATAAGAAAGAGATATCCAAGTACCTAACCGATGACTACAATTTTTGCTACCAAGGCGAATATAGAAGTGATTCGAATGTGATCGTGGAAAATTATAAAACTGTAGGTATAGATTGCTTTACATGGTTAAATTCCAATGCCAGAGTTAAAATTTATAAAAAAATTATCTGTCAGATAACAAGCCCTGGAGTTAACAAGGTTATTGGTAATCATATTATAGACTTTGTCAAATGTCCAGATGTTCGATTAAAGGAAACATTTTCTTCCTCTTTGGCTAAGCAGCATGGTGTAACAAGATTAGAGGCTACAATATACAACTATAACAAACTAAATAAGCAATAAATATTAAGATGCATTAAATCCGTTAGAAGATTGCCAAACTATACTGAGCAATAGTTTAATGTACTTCCAGGATGCGCCATTCTATTCCGTCTCGCTCGACAAAATGTGGACAAAATAGACAGAAAAATTACAGAACAGTTGTTGCCTGGTGTTTAACGACTTCTTGCAGTACGTTTACTGGGTTAACAAAAATACGAGAAAACTGACTGGAATACAGCTTAAGATGCCGCAGAGCCCGTCGCAGAGAGAAAAAATAATACAATACGTCCTCTCTGCATTTAGTTTTAATTACTTAAACACGAATTACATCGAGGTTACAGAAGTCAAAGACAATAAAAATAATGTACTCATCGCCCACAAATGTTTTATTAAAACCGGCAATACGTATTTTACACAATCTAAGAGTGCCTTTTCTACAATCCCAAAAGATGTAAACATCGCAGATAAGGACCTCATCGATACAACCAATGTTCTTCCACATGTGTTAAGAAAACGCACCAGTATGACTAACAAACTGTACCCTTTCCAAATAAAGGAAATAACCCCTTTATGCACTCCGTATGTTGCAAGTGGTAGAAAAAGCCAGCTTGAGTTGGAAGAGGTGGATGCTAAGAAACGAAGGCTAGACTACGCAGAAAACACGTTCGCGATACGCGAAGAGTACAAAAATCAGTTGTGAATGGAAAATCAAATAAGAGAAACCGAGAATGAGCTTAAAAACATTTTATGCGAAGGTGGTTGAATCTGGAAACGACAGGCTCCTATGCAATATATGCATTTGTGGTCAACACTAAAGATTCCTTTAGCTATGTGGGGTGCTTTCAGAAAATAATAACACGAAATCTGTTTGCCATTTAAAAGGTTTCTATAAAAATGTGTTTATACAAATATACAGAAATAAAGAAGAGTTAAATAAGGCTGGATTTGTAACTGCAACATCGATAACTAACAAAGGCAATCAGTTAAATGTTGTTTATTTGCCTAGTAAAGAGTCATTTGCATCCTTTAAAACTCACGGATTCTCGAGTTTTAAGGGAAACTTTTATCCGAAAGTGGAAGATCTACAGTTCCATAAAGGTACCTTGTAGGAAACCATGCAATATGATCAAGTAGTTGTCGACCAAGTTAATAATTCTCTTATGCAGCCGATAAATGGGAAAATAAAATTTAAAGACTGTAGTAGATCAGAGAAACTGGAAGAAGGGACAGAATGTATTATTTGCGCTATACAAGAAGTGCTCTATCCACATAGAATTCGATTTATTTTACAATTTGAAAACCTAAACACAATGTATTGTTCTAATTACTGGTTCGAAAAAGAATTAGAAAATGGAAATATAGATCTAAATTACAAGCTAAAGATTAAATTGGATAGACTTAAGATTACACCTAATAAGAATATAGAAAGAGTTGTATTTTGTGAATAAATAAATTACCATGTAATAAAAACAATGTAATACAAATTTGTTATAGTTAGAAAATTTATTTTTTATTGGATAATAAAGATACAATTTTTATAAACTGATTGTTTTACTCTGCCTTTTTTAATCTAGATAGATATCCTAATTATATCTGATTTTCGTCATAGGTACAATACCTTTCTTGCAACCACTTATCCATACACACACATTCGTACAGCGCAGCAACCAACCACGTTGCTTCTTATAGAGTAGACCTAGGATCTAACCTAATATTTGGATTTTAGTTTAGGTTTGTTAACAGCAGTAAGCATAGGTGCCGTCGTCGTCGATGGTCGTCGATGCAACCGGATTGATCAATAGTGTATTATATTTCTGTCCGACTCAAATTCCTATCGAACACCCTAGGAGTTAATATGATTTTCTTGTACACTATACGGCTAAACCAACTTGTTTACTAACATGGGTTAGTCCTACGGGGCTGAGTTCGTTCGGTTCGGTTAAGTTCGGTCCCGTGAGGTTTCGGTTAAGTTTGGTTATATACTTTTAACGTACACTACACAATTTTGGTTCTGTCATGGAGCCCACTCGGTTCCGTTCGGGCCTCCTGTGTAAATCCTGTATATAGGGTTTATATGATTTTCTTATAGACTTTTATGGCTACACAGGGCTTCTATGTAAATGTTTAACCTACAAGGTAGACTAGATAGAATATAGACCTATAAGTCAAGGCTTCTTGGTTATTGTTTGTTGTTTTGGTAAGGTAAGTTAACAACAAAGGCCTTCGCTTTTAAGTAATGTTCGCTATTTAGACTAGGTTAGTTAACAATCTACGACTGATCTTCTGTGTTAGGATAGGTTAGTTAACAACATAGATCGACTAGGTTGAGTACCAACCAACCACGTTGCTTAAAATTAGGTCTTAGGCAAGTTAACGACTTAGTCCTTCGCTATTAATGAATGTTCCCAATTTAGACTAGGTTATTTGTTTGTTTTTTTTTTTTTTAGTTAACAACTTAGGCTTTTAAATTATATATAGGTTAGTTAGTTAGTTAACAACACAGTCCTTCGTTATTAAGTCATGTTCCCAATTTAGACTAGGTTAGTTACAACCTGCGAAAGGACTGGTAAGTTATTACTTTCTGCTTGTGTTTGTGTAGTTAAAAATATAGCTTCTTGCTAAAGTAATGGTCGTTGTTTAGGTTAGTATAGTTAACAACTGCAACTGTTTTTTTAGATTATTATATTTTGTTTCGGTTTACTTATAGGTCCAGGTTTCTAGCTTAATATTTGCTGTTTAGCTTAGGATTTTTAACAAGATAGGTCGACTAGGTATCGTAGCAACCGACCACGCTGTATAACTTTACGTAATAGTGTTGTTTGTATTTACTTATAGGTCCAGGCTAATATGTTGTTAGGGGTGGGTTAGTTAACAAAGTATGTTTCTGTCTATTTGTTGTTTAATTAAGGTTAGCTACAACATAGACCTTGGTTTCTCGGTTAATGACCGACTCTCACGTTAAGGGTTGGTTAAGTTAATAACGTATGTTAATGTATATGCCTATAGGCTCCTATGTTAATGTTTGCTGTTTAGGAAGGGTTAGTTAACACATAGGCTTAGGAATCGATAGGTTAGTTAACAACATAGGTCTAGGTCTCGTCGGCGGATTCGTTATACGGTAGATCATACATTATATTTGTTCAGTATCGAAACCTTTATTTAATATTGACTTTGCCAGTTCAAACAGAATAATTATCAAAACATCCTCTCTCTCGAGTTCCGTTTTATTGTACGGTGGTAGATGGCTTCTTGCTTTGACCGCACGCAGATCATATAAAATAGTTACTTTTTTTGTTAAGTTTTTATTATTTCGACTGTCCAGTTCTACAGTCTTCAATTCATTAAATAAGGACATTGTCAGTGAATCATCACAAATTCGTTCTTTATTAAATACCGTAAAACCATACAGAGTCTATGGTAGGTTTTTCATACCGTAACGTGTCTTTACCACGTGAACTTTTAATTGTATATAATTTTTGTCATGTTTTGTAATAAGTGTGAACTATAAACTGTATTATTATGTGTTTGTGACTTATTTTTACTTTATTGTGCGTCTTGAACAGCTGTTCACGCGTGTGTTGTGTATTTCAAGATAAAAAGTGCAAGGACGGCACGTCGCCATATTCAAGGTACTGTAACATTAAATAATTAATTATTACATAAACATGACAACCAACCTAATTATAAATGGTTTATTATAAATGCTAATTATTCAACTTGTGTTACCATCAATCTGAATCAATCATACTTCAAACACTGGTTTCTGTGTAATAAGCCCTTTCAAGCAATTATAATTTTCTTTTACCAATTCCAATTTGAACAAATAGATTAGAAAAACCATTCGCTGTTGCCACGGTGTTAAATCAATCGCATTACAAATCAATATTATTGTAGGTTAATATTTACTGTTAAGGTTTTAACAACATTATGCTTACAGCTTAGGCCTAGGATCTATCCCAATATTTAGATTTTAGCTTAGGTTAGTTAACAATCCTAGATTAGTCATCTGGGTTAATATTCGTTGTTTGGGTTAGGTTAGTTAACAACATTTGCTCCTAAGTTAGGCCTAGGCTTCTAACCTTACACGCAAATTATTAGATAATATGATTTACTTACACACTGTAATACATTTTCGAACATCCTGTATATAGGAGTTAATATAATTTCCTTTTACTCTATAACACATTTTTATATGTTTTATCATACATTATATTGTCTGTGAGACATTAATTCCTCACGAAAACCAAAGTCAAACGCGCGCACACACACACAACTTTAGGCTAGCATATATTATTATTTTAATAATACGCTATATAGTTAGTTTAAATGCAATACTGCACTAAATATTGCCATTGAATTTTAGAACACCTTCTATATAACAATTTAGTGTTACACGTCTAAATCTAATAACTTAATATTTGTTTTTTTTTTTTTTTTTTTATATAAGATACGCACCTTATTGTGTTCCCGTCAACAGTTCAAAATTTTTCTTCCACGACGACCGGTTTCGGAAGCTCTTAGTCTTCCATTGTCAAGTCAATTTAAAAATTAAAAATTAAAACAACAAACACCACACACAACATAAATCCAACAAAACATTAAACACTAATTACATTACACATGACACGCACCTACGCTGGCCAGCTAATCAGAGCAACTAACCCGCACTGCGAAAGTCATTCCTAACCTACCCCCACTTGACTAATCGGAAGTATGCTTATCTCACTATTACGACTGTATAACACACTCACACTATATAAACTAATACTACAGTTCAGGAGGCAAAACCATGTACAAATTAATATTTGTGTTTAGATTGGGTCAACGTTAATAGGTTTATTGTGTAGGTTAGGTACATAGGTCTTTGCTAATGAGTTATGATCGCTATTTAGGTTAATTAACAACCTGCAACTCTAAGTTAATATTTGTTGTTTGGGTTTGGTTAGTTAATAACCTAGGCTACTAGGATAGCAAAAGCATAGGTGGTTTGTTGTTTAGGTTAGGTTACTTAACAACATAGGCCTTTGATAATAAGTAATGTTTGCTATATAGGTTAACAAACAACCTGCATGTATGGTCTACTAAATTAATATTTGTTGTGATAAGATTGGGTTATTTAATAGGTTTTTAAAATAGGATAACAACAAGATAGTTTGTTATTTAAGTTATTTTACAACATAGGCCTTTGCTAATAAGTAATGTTCGCTACTTAGGTTGATTATAAACATCCTGGTCTACTATGTTAATATTTGTTTTTTGGGTTTGGTTAGTGAATAAACTAGGCTACTAGGTTAGCCTAAGCCTAATAACTTAATATCCTAGGATAGCCCAAGCATATTTGTTTTGTTGTGTAGGTTAGGATACTCAACAACATAGGCTCTTTCTAATGAGTTATGTTCGCTATTTACTTTAATTAACAACCTGCAACTCTACGTTAATATTTGTTGTTTGGATTTGGTTAGTTAACAACCTAGGCTCCTAGGTTAGCCTAAGCACAGGTGTTTTGTTGTGTAGGTTATGTTACTTAACAACATTAGGCCTTTTATAATAAGTAATGTTCGCTAATTAGGGTAATTAACAACCTGCATCTACTAAGTTAATATTTTTTGTTTTTGATTGGTTAGTTAATAGGCCTCCTAGGTTAGACTAAGTATTTTCCTGTTCACTACAACAATCATATAATTACATATATTTTACATTATATTACCGTCGAAAGTCGGATCAATATGGCGTTGTCATCTGAGGTTAAGTTAGGTTATTTAAATGGTGTTGGTGAGAATGGTAGGTTATTCTATCATATAGTTCGGTTTATATCATTTTGTTATACACTATAACAGTTATATAAATATATTCAATTACGAGAGTTTGATAGATTAGGTTAGGCAAAGTTCGGTTTATATAATTTTAGAAACAGTTATATGAAATAGTTTACATTATGAGAGTTCGTTCGGTTAAGATCGGCTAAGTTCGGTTTGTATAATTTTCTGCGCATGTGCAGATTGCGCAAAATTACACCAGAAGTATGGCCTCCGTAGCATGCGGGAAGTGATTTTGCTTAGTTATCGACACAATGGCGACGTAAGTTTACTGGCCATGACCGCTCGTTGAACAACATTACATATTCCTATAGTTAATCTGGAGGATGTGTAGGTAGGTTTTTAGGTGAGAAAAAGACAAGCTATGGGAAACAAGCAGAAAGGCGTCAAAACCTTCTAATACGTGTTTATTTTATGTATAAATAGTTATACTAGCTAATAATATCGATTCGAGTTCTACCAGGCAACAAAAATAACGAACGAAAGATAATGGAAATAAGGTAAGATAGTAAAAAAGTCGACATTGTAATGAACTATACAAATAGTTTCTTGTACATTTAGTTATTTATCCGAAATTTGTTTTTAATATTTTAAAATGAGTTACTATATTGCATAAAATGCTTACAATTTTAAAACATCTTCCAAATAAAGTGTTACACTCACACACAAACACAACTAGGTTAAAATAGCTATAAAGTCAAATACTCAACTAGGATAACTTTTAATTATTAGGGAGATTCATCTGCCATTCGGGCTATAATAATTTATTTTTATATTATGACAGTTCCTTCCATTAGGCTCGGCTAAGTTATGTTTATATAATTTTCTTATACACTGTAACACATCGTTATATACACATTTTATACAAATTATTACTCCATGCCCAACTTTTTAACGCCTGTACGTATTTTACCGATCACTCAGGTCCGTGCAATAATCTGTTGCAACATAATATATGTCATATAACACAATATATGTTAGTTCTTATACATTATAACACATCGTTGCATACACATTTTATACAAATTATTACTCCATACCAAAATTTTGAACGCATATACCTATTTTTCCGATCAGCCCCACAGTTTGAGAATTTCCGAGGCACCCTGTGTAGAGAAACTTCAAACTATCACTGCGAGCGACTCGGATAACGATTTCGATTCGGTCGGGTTATAACACATTTTATATAGGTAATTCGGGGTACAGCGATGCCTAAGGTTAAGTTCGGTCAAGTACGGGTTTTAGATCGTGTAAGATCGGCAGAAACAGTTATATAATGTATTTTACACTATATTACAAGGGTACAGCGAAGCCTTACGTTCGGTTGGACTCGGGTAAGATCGGTAGAAACAGTTATATAATGTATTTTACATTATATTACAAGGGTTTAAGTTCGGTCAAGTCCTGGTTTTAGTTCGTATAAGATCGGTAGAAATATTTATATAATGTATTTTTCATTATATTACAAGGGTTTTAAGTTCTGGTAAGATCGGTAGAAACAGTTATATAATATATTTTACATTATATTGCAAGGGTACAGCGAAGCCTTACGTTCGGTTAGACTCGGGTAAGATTGGTAGAAACAGTTATATAATTTATTTTACATTATATTACAAGGGCACAGCGAAGTCCCCTTAAAGCCCCTTTAAAGCCCCCTTAACGCCCCTTTAACGTCACGTTAAAGCCACCGTTAACGTCCCTTCCGCTAAGGCAGCGGCGTGACGGGGTCTATTTTTCATTAAACACACCATAAATTAATTCCCCGCGAAATTTTTAGTTTTTCACAATTTTTTTTTGGGTGGGGTGGGGGAAGGCGGTGGGGGAAGGGGTAGTCTATTTTACTTTAAAACAGCTTAATTTTTCAAAATTTTAGGGGTGGGGGTGGGGGAAGTGGGTGGAGTGGGGTGGGGGTAAATTTCTACGTTACGTCCAATACAACTCTTGAACTTAACGCCATGCTCAATTTTCAAAATTTTCCCATTTTTCAGAAAGTAATTTTTTTCGAAATTTTGGGGGAGGAGCCCCTGACCCCGGAGCACAAAATTTCTTACATACATCACTACACGCTCAACTTTTTAACAAATATACGTGAATTTAACAACCCCCACCCCTCCGCTTAAGTCAGCAACGCATCTCAGACGTAGTCCCATAAGAGCC
>JAGFPH010002282.1:71973-85704 GCA_018207615.1 Philaenus spumarius | reverse complement strand
ACTGCAAGTAGTTTTAAGATATTATTGTAAACAGTATTCCTTAATTTAAATAGTTTTATGATATCTTTGTAAACTCTTTCATTTCGTAACCTCGGGCTATTCCCACGGACCGAGACAAGTACCGTTAGCCGCTTCTATCTGGCTTTATGAAACAAGTCCTTGGCGTTGTCAATTATGATTGGTCGACCCACCTGAGGAAAGAGAGGAGATATGTCTTTATTTTTATAGATACATTATTGTTAGCATTGGTTTAGATTAATAACCCTCCGATGATGGTAACTTGGTTACCGAAATGTACGTCAGGGTCTGTATAAAGTGTATCAAAGTTTCTAAACCACGATTTCTCTAAAACTACTGAACGGATTAAAATTAAATTTGGTATGTAGCTTCCTCTAGGGCCCTAGGTGCTCGATAAGAAAAGTTTTCAAAAAATTCAAAATTTTAGCGGGGGCGGTATTGGGGGGGGGGGTTCAAAGTTACTAACCACGATTTCTCTAAAACTACTTAACGGATTAAAATTAAATTTGGTATGTAGCTCCCTCTAAGGCCCTAGGTGCTCCTAAGAAAAGTTTTAAAAAAATGAAAATTTTAAGGGGTATTTTGGGGAGTTAAAGTTACTAAAAATCCACATAACAAATAAATAGTAAAATAAATAATATACTAAATAAATAATATATTTATTGATTTTTTTTAATATCATTAAAATTTGATTTGTCTATCCTCACAAAGCCGGATCGAGACATCTAGTAATATATATAAGTTAATCTGCTTTATTGTCACGATAAAGTAATAAAATTGACTGAAATAGTTGGTCAAGGGTTCCGTTGTTCTATGATTGAGTCAAGTTTTAAATAATTTGACCGCTCAACAAGTTTAGCGAATTTCCAAAATTACTATTATATATAAAGAGTTTTAACCAACTATTTGGGAAATTGGTCTACTCCTAAAGGCGCTAGCCTCCAGCCCCGGCTCACGCGCTGCTTCGTTCCACTGTAAACGACCATTACAAAGACTGCGGAAAATATCGACAGATTGTTTTTGCAAGGAATGGTAAGTGTTTAATTCTTCAAAATGTGTTTGTTCAATAAATAAATATGCGGAGTGGTTTGATGCGCTTAAATATTTTGTGTTTTAAAAACAAACTCCCCTACGTTAAAGCTTATGCCTGCGTAAAACACCATAATAGCTTTAAAATCCACATAAGAGATATCCCCCCGGCTACGGCCTTGATTATGATGTTATTCCTAATATAAAATGAGTTTATTCAAATGTTTTCCATACTTTTTATTAAACTCCACGGTGAAATAATATGTATAATAGGAAACAATTTACGTTTACTCCATCGTTTATTCCTAAAATCGTCGTTCTTACTGTAAACGATATCATTTTTTAATCGCTTAATGCTTCCTGCACTTCCCAAACTACGTTAAAAATGCAGAGATTTGCTTCCACCAGAGTGGAAAAGCTTTTAATCCTTCGCCGGGTTTGTTTGGTGAAGGTGCTCTGAGTTGTTTGCTGGGCTCAAATATTTGAACAACAGAGACCCTTGTTTAAGCCTATACCTTATTTTAGCTCTGTGCTATTTTATTGTACTTTACAAACGTAATAAAACAAGTATATTTCGTTTTATGTCGTAAACGTTAGTTCATAGAAAGCTACTGTAGAATATTCTCAAATGAAAAAATATTTAAAATAGGTTAGATGCCCAAATATGATTGACCAAGCGAAGCGAGGTCTCCGTTTTAGCTCGACCGTTTGGCATTTCGTCTGACTGACTGTCTGTATGTCTGTCTCACGATTACGGCCAAAAGCCTTGACTGATTGTCGTGATTTTTTGCATAAAGGTTCCTTATTCCTCAGCCAAGCCATGTATATATACGGATTTTCCCATTTTCTAATTGTAACCCCTTAAATTAAATAAAAATAGCCTCCGCACCATTTCTCTCAGGGTAAGCTTTTTTTCACAGCCAATTTGTGGCTTAACCGTAAGTCGAATTCAAAAACTAATAACATTTTGTGTATCAAATTTGATTTTCTACAAAATTGTTTTCTTGATGTTTTTTCCGTATATCTAACGGTAAGCTCACTAAATGGCAGGAAACTAAAAATTTGTTAATCATCGTCCAAGTTTTTGTATTTTAACCAGGTTTTTATTTTTATTCTTTAGATATCTTCATAAAACAATATAATGTTATGGAGAGAGAGATCGAGCGCTACCTGCTGTCTTGATCTTTCCTGCGCTACATCAGTGTGGCCGCTGTGACTGAGTGAGTTGTGGAGGGGGAGCCGAGATAAGGAGCCCGATTTGCGTTGCATCGCATTTATACTGAGTTGTAGTACTTTCCAACTACATTCTCTTATTGATTTTGTTTCTTTGTTGCACCACTCAGTATTTAGATTCAAACACGAATAAATTGCAAAATAATTTTTCACTGGCTAAACCTTCTACTTACGTATTTACTGGCACACTATTTAACCACATTTGTTATTTCAACGAGCGAGGTCTACTGTTCAAAGAACTACCGGTAAATTACATTAACATTAAATGAACAAATAACATTTAATAAGCGCTCTAACACCTGCCCTGATCATAAGAATTTTAAAAACATACCAACTTTCTGATGTAGGCCTAGTAGTGGCTGCCATCGTCGATTTGTATCCCGTAAGAGCAACATTAAATTTGAAACCATTTATTTTGATTATTTTGTATCATAAAATTGTTTGCAAGATCTCATACTCACCGCAGTAACAATACAAATCCGTCAAGCGTTTCTGATATTTTTAAATCCCGTTCAATTGTCACGTAATTGACATTTCTTAAGTACCAAGTTTCTACTTTTTTCCTTGCACAATTAACAGTGTTTCGCAAACCGGATCCGCAATTTTATAATTAATATTCTGTTTTTCAGGACTCAATTACAAAAGATGGATTTATAAAATAGTTTTTGAGGCAAATTCAAAGAGGTAAGCTGCAAGAAATTGCACTGTTAAGATACGGCTATACAGTAAAGCGTTGGAGTCGCCGGTTGCTTTTTGTTTTACTTAAAAATAATTTTCATTTGCACTCACTAAATTATTGTATTCGTTAATTTAAATGGAATATATATGTATATGCTTAAATTAAGCAAGAGAGAAGCATTGCAGGATCACACTAGTCTATTAGCGAATTTCCAGGAAAGACTAGCCATTACAGTGGCTCTTATTGTGAGACCTAAATTGAGGAGTAGTAAATGAGCACCAATCATGGTCCGCTGAATATGTTTTCAGGTCATTGAAAACTTTATATATATAAGTGTGTGTGATCGCGCTTTAAGTAATTGGTTCGCCGCATTTTACGCCTAAATTGGTCCAAATCTGTTACACATGTTGGTTGGTTTTTCCGCTACGAGAAGGAACGAATAAGCGCTTGAGCCGTTGTTGGATTCTTAGTTACAATCAAATTCCACTAATATATTTCGTACAAGTAGGCAGCTGTTGAAAGTATTCATGAGTAGAACAAATTACAAATACTTGGTTAAAACTCTGAAATCTTTTAAAATTTATTTAGGACTTTCGCTCAACTCATGTCAGCGGTTCAGCTGCGTGGTCGAATTATTATATATTAAATTAGAACGACTACAAAATGTAAATTAGTTGTAAAATATAAAGTTTCAAACGTAAAAGCTCTAAACATGTATTTAAATATATTATTAATAATTTGTAGTCAGTTCAATACAATTTTGACGATTACAACGAAACTTAAAAGAGTATAAAAAAAGTTTGACAAAAACATAATTCACATTAAACTCAAACACTTAAGAAATTACTAATTTCCTAAAGTGCTTAGCATTTCAAAGGAGTCCTTCTGATAAATGTTATTTCATGAAATATTTTAGCGCGCCATGAATAATTCATTCGGAAGACTTCCATCAGGTCGACCATTAAGCGACATCTTTGAGGGACAAACGATACAGAGAGAGTTTCCCTCTTTAGCAACACTGATTACACCATTACCCTCCCGTAATTTCGTCTTTGGTAAACTGAAATATTCTTCAGAAAATCGTAATTTTATTTCCTAAAAAGCTTTTATTTTTTATTTGCATTTCGCCCTTAAATTTATTTCTTAAGAGAAAAACGCAGTTAGCTCTCACTTAGTGGAAAGTAAGAGAACAAGATTTCTTTAATGTACACAGATATAAGTATTACATTTATTAACCATCACTACGTAATAGGAGACTCAAGAAGAGATGATAAGCATTGATGGTCAAGTTGATATGTTTACAATATTAGGATAGTCAATGCACAGACCAACACATGAATCTAAATTTAGTCCCAGTAGTCTCGAGTGTTAAAATAATTTGACCAAGCAGCTGGACCGCTGACGTGAGTTGAGAAAATTTCCAAAATTAAGTTTATATGCCTATGTTTTAGGGTTTCTACCAACAATTTAGGAAATAGGTTTATTCACGACGGTGCTGAATTGCTGACAAATGCTTCGCACACCAATCCGCATATTGAGAGTAACTTCAATACACAATGCATTTCGTGCTTCGCAATCTCGTAGGAAATTCTCAAAAAAATAATTACTTTCTGTCAAAAAACATGCTTCCGATTATTGGATTTTTTTGGCAAACGAATTCGACTGAGCGACATAGACAACCAATATGTGTATAAAATTTATACCAAATCGGACTTAAAATGCGTCCGCTAGAGTGCGAACACATATATTTTATACATATATGTATGATTTTCTTTTAATGACACCCCAAAAATTGCTCCGGGGACCATAATCGGTGCTCATTTACTACTCCCGACCTTGGGTCTTACCATAAGGGCAACTGCATAGCTCATTTTCCTATGGAAATTCGCTAAAAATCCAGTTTAGTTTAATTTCTCTGTTTCTGAATCAACTGATAACCTATTAATTTTTTAGTTGCATTAGTTTGTCCAGCTGAAATTTAATATTGTTTCTCAAATGGCAATGCGAAAAAAATTACAAAAGACAATAATTCAATCAAGTAGGCCTAGCTCAACTGCTGACGTAAGCAGAACGAATTTCCAAAATTAAGTTTACATGTTTTATTGTTTCAACCAATCATTTAGGAAGGCTGAACAGCTGCAAGTTTGTGCAAAATCATATTAGTAGTTTTTTTTAAAGAACCTCCAGTCACGGCTCACGCGCTGCTTCGTTCCGCTCGCAGCAAAGAAGTTTGTACCTCGACTTGCGCCTCGCATACTGGACTGATTCGCTTCTCTTGCAGCCTCAGAAAAACTCGATTTGCGAGTTTGCACCCGGCCGTCGGCCACTGATCAGAATCTGCCCCCAAAGAGGGTTTGAACCGGCAACTTTATTGTATTTTATGATTTCTGGAATCGATTTTAGGGGTGACCAGAGGTGCTATAAGGTCGTGTAAAAAATGTGCACAATTAACTAGTATGTTTTTTTTTAGATAAAACCCTCAAAAAAGAATTTACTTCCTGTAAAAAAAATGTTTCATTGCAAGAATAGAGTTTCAACCAATCATTTACAAAAATATACACGAAAACTTGAAATTGG
Source organism: Philaenus spumarius (assembly GCA_018207615.1). Lineage (NCBI taxonomy): Eukaryota > Metazoa > Arthropoda > Insecta > Hemiptera > Aphrophoridae > Philaenus > Philaenus spumarius. The sequence goes on along the minus strand of JAGFPH010002282.1, from coordinate 80,168 downwards.
TTAAACATTTCACGAGTTTTGTTGTTTCAATAAATACACAATAAAAAACATTGTTTCCAAAGATGGTAATTTCATTTACAAACTATTCAGCAATCGTTTAACCTAAGCAAATGTGCTCAGTAATAAAACAAAATATATATTTTTTTGACCTGAAAAAATACTATAACTTTCATCATAGAGTTCACTATCGTTCGTTGTCATGTAACAGAGAAAATAGATGTAATTGTGAGGCATTAGGCGGTGTAAAAATTTTAAAATACCTTGGGGTTTCTTTGGATTGTAGAGTAAGTTGGAAGTACCATGTCAAGGAATTAAACAGCAATTTATTGACAGTATTAAAATACATGTATTACCTAAGATCAGTTTGTGATTATGAATTAATTATTAAATGCTATAAAATACCCCTGCGTGCTTCGCACGCCAACCCCCGATGGAACTTTCTAAAAACTTATGTTATGTTTTATTTATAATGGATTTTATATATAGAACCCAATACAAAACCATTTTTGGGAATGGCAACTCTTAAATTAGTACTTTTTTTCAACTATAAACTAATTTTGCTCGGTAGTCGTTTGCTATATACAAAAATGTTAAACAAAAAAGTTGTAGATAATTGAATTCCACACTTTTCATCAAATTTAAGATCCGATCTTTCATTTTCTCGCTATAGCAAAAAATATAAAGCCATTACAAAACCGTTTTTGGGAATGACAACACAAACTACCCCTAAAAATTTTAATATCAAAATGAAATTTTTTAGTTTTCCTATTTTAATCACAAAGTATACACATGCCAAATTTCGTCTCTCTAGTTTAATGGAAAGTGGGAGAATTAGTGATTGATCAGTGAGTGAGTGAGTGAGGGCTTTGCCTTTTATATAAAGATATTTAATCATATACTTTGCACTTGTTCATTCCAAGGTGAGTTACGGCGTGTTAGTTTTTACTGGTACGCTATCCACACTAATGACCGTCATAGTATCACAAAAACACATTATCAAATCAATGCTCTTTAGATCAAGCACTGATAGCTCTGAGGCATTATTCAGACAGTTGGGTTATTATCTCTTCGTGGAGTATATCTCGGGACGGTATTGAAGATGGTACCTATTTATAAAGGTGGCTGTGCGCAAATCTTCAATGGTCTCTTCACGTAGGGAATGGTTCTGAATTTTACCAAAAACTAGGCTGACTTTTTATCAAATACCTAATTGTACCACGCATCAAAGTTTTTTAATTCCATACCATTAGATATAAAACAAAATCCATAGAACAAAAAATGTTTGAGAAAAATTTAAAATTGGTTGTTACAGAGTGCTAATATTGAGGACATCTTCGACTGCTTTACGCAATTTATTGAATTAAGGGAAGAAGGCAATGCTACTTATATATTGGGGAGGAGGATTACTCTGAACCGAGTTATAAACAGTTTAAAATCACTTTTTAAGTTACGAGGTTAGGTTAGGACAGTCTCTTGCTCTTATTTTTGTTGCAATTTTTTGAAGGTAAACCCAAAAACTGGCTTTGCCAACGGGGTTGCCTAATTTCCTGTTTTTTTGTATTCAGTTGGCATTTTATATGAATTATTGTATATTTTTTGTATTTAATTAAATTGTATTAAACAATTAAAACACTTATGTATAGTAGGATATAAGTTGGTATTGTGTTATGTATATAATTTTATATAAGCGTTTATATATAAATATATATTTGTATAGCCGATAGTATTCTTAAAAGGGAACTAAAAATTCAATCATTCATTCAAATCACTATTAACTGGTCCAATGAATGCTCAGCCCGTCTCAATCTAATATAAGCTGAGAAATGCATTCCAGAGACTTGAATGCCAACCAGTATTGTAGAAACCGACTTCAAACAAACGTCTCTCCGACTATTCTATTATGATTTTAGAAGTACATTCTGAAACTATCGTCTATTCACTTGGATGTAACAAGGGATGTCTAGTGTTTCTTCCAGACAGGAAAACTCGCAGATGTTTTATTCATAAATTGTAGAATATTCCGAGAAATAAAATGCTAATGAAAGTCTTTTTGCTGCAATTTAAATCCAACAGAAGTAAAATATAAGTTGAATCAAAGCGAGGGAGCTTTTCAGAGGCAAAACAAAGAGCTGCTTTTACTGAAGGAAAAATAAATCATTTCGAGTTAAATAAATTATAATTATTTCCGAAGTATACAAAAAAACACTTTCGTACAATGCAAGGTTCTTCTGTTGTCATTTTACTTGTTTGGAAATCTACGAGGTACAGGATTTTAAAGAACTATCTAGCAAAATTTTAAGGCATTGTTTCTGGGAAAAAAACTAATCTTAATATTAAATTGAAATCTCCAGTTACTTACACAAGCGCCATTTTGTTTTTTCACGTAGACTTTTATTTTTTTGTTCAAAAACTACTTAATGTATAAAATCAGCGTACCTTGACAGATCTGCAAGAAATAGCCGCGCACTATACCAAGTAGCATATCTCGATAAATCTTTAAAAAATAAGTCGTTAGATTTGTTATAAAAATACCGAAAAAAAGTTATTCGTGTAAAATGTTTATACTATTAGCAATTTTAAAGTAATTCCTGTACAAAGATTTTAAATGACCGCCATTTTTGTTTTCTATATCGGAAAATATCGAATTGTTATACAACTATATTCAAAATTTCGAAATTATAAGTTTAATAGTTTTAGAGCAACAACAAAATACGTGACAAAAATAAAATGGCGCCTGCGTGAATAACTTGGGGGACTTTCGGACGATTTCAATACAATATTTAGATTTACTTTTGGCAAAGAAATAAATATTGTCTTAAATGTCTTAAAATATTGGTAGAGAGTTAGTACTGGCTACAAGCCGTGTTGTCTTGAATATCTGACAGAATCAACGTAGATCAAGAACCACTTAAGATAACAACACGATAATTTTTAAGTAAATACTTTTAGAGTCTTTGTCGCACACTAAGAAAAGATTTTGGAAAATGTTTATTATTAAAATAGTGAAAACTTGTGGTTTATTTTCATCCTTATAACAGATAAAACATATGATTGAAATGAAAAGATCTGCAACCTGCAACACATGTTTGTTGAATGGTTTTACATTTAATTGCAATGCCAACCAACTAGACAAATTTAGAATCTGTTTGTTGTTATTCAAAACAATCCGCTTTTTACTTTCTCACTATACTATAGTATAGAGAATGTATAGTGATCGCAAACCAAATCTATGTTGAGATTTTTGTGCAAATATGCGTTTTGAATGTGAATGTGTTTAATAATTTAAATATGTTTGTGAGAAAGCATGTGCCAGTTTCTGGTACCGTTTATTTATTTTATGTTGTCAAAATAAAAGCAAACACGAAAATCTACAAAAAATGCTTACTCCATTATAATTCAAACATCTGTTGTTACATATTATAAATAAATCAGCTGATTTGGATCAAAAGTTTAACACAATTTTATTTCTGGCCTGTACTGAACCAACACATGTTTCTCGAAAGCATTTGCATTCATTACCATTGCTACTAACTTAGCAAAGATTCCATAAGATTTATTCTACAGTTATTTTAGGTAAATTTAATTTTATGAATGGTTTTATCTTTCATAAAAAAAACTATTTAATTTTACCTGCTGAGGTTCTATTAAATTTAAACATTTTATCTCTTTAAGTTTCTGACAATAAAAATTAGAATATCAAGAATAAAAATTAAAATACACCTTTAAAATATAGCCTGCAAACAGGAGAACAGTTAATGAGTACACGATGCAGCAAAAGAAGGGAATTTTCATAATGAAATCAGTCCCTCGATGTTGGCTAACCTGCAAGGAAACCAGACAGAATAAATTATTCATAAAGTTTTTAAAACCATTCACCGAATAACAATTACCAGAAACTTTCCTATTGTTTCAATTTGCAAATTTTAACTCGTTTAATAAAATTAGGGAGCAAAATATTTGCAAAAGTTTTAATTTGTTGAGTACAATTTTGTCCTACTTTCGTAAACATAATGGAATGTTTTATCCAGTCCCTAAAAGAATATTAAAATCTCTGAGATTCATTACCAGCCCTATAATAGCATCTGATTATTATTTATTATTCATGATCTATGCTAATACTAAACTAGCGGAGAAAGCTTTCCAGTTTTATGATTTTATAAAAACAAAATCTATGTACAAGCAAATCCAGACTTAAGGGTGTATTTGTCAACATTTGAAATAGATTTCAAAAAGCTAAGTGCTGCAAAACATGCCCAAAAGTATCACATTAAGAGCTCAAAGTTTTCAAAACTTACAAATTCCTATCTCTATTTTCAATTACTTTTATTTTTATTTGCTTTTAACCTTATCCACTTTAGAATCGTTTGTTATTTAATAAAATGCAATGTAAAACTGCTTGTGTTAACGTTTATTATCCTCATTTAAATTACTCATTTGTTAAGTAGATAAAAATAAAAACTAAAATCTAAATTATATTTGCATTATTTAAAAATAAATGTATAGGCCTACTCACAGCACACCAAACTCACTTAAAAATATAAATAAAAGGTAATACGGGTAAATATTTATAATTATTCACTTTTTAATAGAATAGAATAATATATAATATCTTACAGACATAAGCTAAGCTAAATTTATGTTAAGTTTTTGATCCAATTCAGCTGTTTTATTTATAATGTGTAACAACAGATGTTTAGGTTAAATTATAATACAGTTGGTTAAACATTGTTCCTTGTTAGCGAATTTCCATAGGAAAAATGAGCTATTGCAGTGGCCCTTATGGTAAGACCCAAGGTCGGGAGTAGCAAATGAGCAGTGATCATGGTCTCCAGTAATATGTTCGCACTCTAGCAGCCATATTTTAAGTCCGATTTGGTTCAAATTTGGTACACATGTTGGTTGTCTACGTCACTAGGACTAGTTCGTTAGCCAAAAAAAATCCAACAACCGGAAGCACGCTTTATGACCGGTAGTAACGATGATTTTTTTAGATATTTCCTACGAGAATATTTTTTTTTAGAGTTTTTCCTACTAATGTAGGATGTTATTTTGCACATTTTGTTTTTTACGCGACCTTATAGCTCGCTTGGTTTCCCCAAATCGATCACAAAGTAAAATACCATAAAAGTACCCGGTTTAAAGCCATGTGTTGGATTTTAGCGTGGGGTTGGCGTGCGAAGCACGCAATGAATGGTGTATTGAATATACTCCTAATACGGGGGTTGGAGTGCGAAACACTCAATGCTTTGTGTATTGAAGATACTCCCAATATGCGGAATGGCGTGCGAAGCATTTTGCAGCCATTCAGCACCGTCGCGTAGTGAATAGACCTATTTCGCTAATTGTTGGTTGAAATTATAAAACATAGGCCTATAAACTTAATTTTGGAAATTCGCTCAACTCACGTCAGCGGTTCAGCTGCGAGGTCGAATTATTTCTTGTTTGTGTTTGTTTTTAGTTTTCTCACCTAAATAAGCTATTGCGAAAAATAATTACTGATTCTAAATTTGCTAAGTTGGTTTTTATTTTAATGAATTATAAAATAAAATTTGAGCTCGACGGGTGAGAAGGAATTTATATTTAAAAAATAAAAATAATAACAGTTATAATCTGTCAGTTGTAGCTCATGTATCACTGAGGATGACTACATAATTAAACTGAGGATAGTTGATAATTAAACTTATGTGAGTGAGAATAGTGATATTTTTATTTTTTAAATATATATTTTAATAATTGTAAACAAACATGTGTTGGTAAGCTTTTGATCCGATTAGCAGTTTGATCAGAATTTTCACCATTTTTACTTTTTCAAATCCAAATTTTACAAATCCTTTCTTAGAGCGAGTCTATGATAGCAAAAAATTTACCTTTGAATTTTCATATTTGTATCTTAAGTAGTTTTTGCTCCACGTTGATTCTACTTGAGTCAGTCAAGACAAAGCCTCTTGTATATAGATTACATTCAAGTAGGCGTCGTTATATTGTATGTAATGACAAATTGTAAAGCTAACCTTTTAACCTAAATTCCATACAAGTTGGCATCTGTGTTGTACTTATGTTCCAAGAAACTATTGCATTGTAAATGCTTACATCACAATAATAGTTCTGTCAGTCTATTACCAAGAACGCTATAACACTCTGCACAATGCATAGTGTATTGGCTATTGTCCAGACATTTCTCAATATCTGATGTATAAAACATAGAGATGTTCCGACTCCTCGTAACTATTGTCTCTGCCAAGTGCGAAGCGGCCATTGAACAAAACACGGGTACAACGGAGGCCAAAACAATACTGAACAACAAGGGGACACAAAAAGGGCGTTCCAGCCTCCTCAGTCCATTGGAAAAACTGAGCCGTCCATATATCATTGCGAGTCGTTTAGGAGTGAAATAAAAACCCCAGTAAAACGTATACGCGTATTGAGCTTGACTTGTAAACAAACGTACTCGATTAATTTAAACGCGTTTCAACTGCAAAGTCGCCTTCTTCAGTTATGCAAGCTACAATAATCCAACTATAACCATTTCTTTCTTTTTTTTTAACTGGATTGTTTCAAACGTATTTTTTGTGAAATTCTGTGATCAAGTTTTTATTCCATCGATTAGACATAAGATTAATTATTTAATTCTCTTGAAACCCTTAAACACTTCATAAATATGAATAATTAGTTTTTGAAATGCAAACTTCTTTACTCGCTCTGACCACATTCTGAATGAGGTAAAATATACGAACTAGCAAAGTGCCTCTTGAACTAAAACGGTTAGCATTTTTTATTTCGTCGACGGTTTCCTCTTACACATTATTTTACACACGTACAGAAGTTTAAAGTAACAGCTGATCGTAAACGAAGACATAGACAGTGTTAAATTCAAAGGCTTAAACTTAATAGCTGTTTGGATTTAGTGACGTCGCGCTACCTATGAAATGGACGTGGCAATAATTTTGTAAGTTGTGTTAAATTGGCGTACTTGGTGCCACCTCTAAAATGATATAGCTCTTCCTCGTTTTTTTGAATGTCTAAATTTGCTAACTAGGTTGATATTTTAATGAATGTAAATGCATTAAAGAAAAGTGTGTTGGTTCAGGATAGGCCTGACATAAAATTATGTTGTTAAACTTTTAATAACCTACAAATGAACTTAAATATGAAAATTATAATAAAGTAGGATTAAGCATTTCTTGAAGATTTTCATAAAACCTGTGTTGTTTCGGTACAAAAGTTCAAACTGTCATAAATATAAATCGTTGGTTATGTTGTTTTAGTCCGAAATTTATTATTAGTTTTGTCTTGTCCCATTTTAAATTTAAATCTGAAAACAACTTTGATAGGCCTGTTTTTATTTTTTCGGTGTTAAGATCCACATTAGAAAAAATGTCACTCAAAAATATTTAGTTTATCGTGTTATAGAACTAAATTTTATTCCGTATGCCTTTGGCTTGTTTTGAGGTTAGAAGTCGTTGAAAATGTTGTTTCGATTGTTTTTGTTTATTTGGTTTTTCTGAAGAAACTACTTAGGCCTACACCCAACAAACTATATCTGACTGGGTGTATGTCATTAGGTCTTTTCGACGTGGTATATCTACAGAGCCTACAATTGAACATTTTGCTTAGAGACCTGAAATAAATAAAGTAAATTATCTTACATTTCAAGCATAGCCATACTTAAAAACAAGGATTTTAACCCCAAATATTTTAAATTCAGCCATTTAGGCAAAATTGATCACTTTAAATTTCACGTTTTCACTGACAGGCTTATATTTGTAAACCAACAGAAGTTCAAACTTATATTATTATACTAGCTGGGTGCCCTTGCTTCGCTACGGGTTAAGCTCGATAACAAAAAATATAAATTTCAAAGGCATCTCGTATACTCTTTGTTAATACGCTATTTACACTATGTACTACTTTCTTAGCTTAAGTGTATAAAATATTCATCTTTTAGTTTTATTAATCCCTGTCGAAGGGTTAACTTTAATAAGTTTTGTCGTTTTTTAGAAATAGTGATAAATAGTGAGTCAGTTGCATTTGGCTTTTATCTATATTTCTAACGCTTTTTATTTTTTAATAACCTTAAACGCAAAACATTTTAAAATTCCGTCTTATTGCAAATCTAGAGTATAAAGGGAACCACTATTTTAGGTCTCCAGTTAATACGTTTGGTAGTTTTTGAGAAATAGTGACCTTCAGCCAGT
>JAGFPH010002282.1:55157-71963 GCA_018207615.1 Philaenus spumarius | reverse complement strand
AGTTAATACGTTTGGTAGTTTTTGAGAAATAGTGACCTTCAGCCAGTCAGTGGGTATTTGGATTTTTTCTATTTTTCTATCGCTTTTTACGTTTTATTAACCTTAAAAGCTAAACATTTTAAAATCCAGTCTTATTGCACATCTAGATTATAAGGGGGACCTCTATTTTAAGGCTCAAGTTAATACGTTTGGTAGTTTTTGAGAAATAGTGTTCATCAGCCAGTCAGTGGTATTTGGATTTTTTGAAGTTATACTTCTTTGCGCCCGTTAGACACTTTGGGATGGGATGTTGGTCGAGAAACCGCGTCACGCTGAAAAGTAAGAACAAATTTTTAAGAACTATCGTAACTCTCCCTTGGACTAAAAGCCAGTGGCTAATTACTGTTATTATGTCTCTCTTACACAAGTTCAATCGTTGGCCGAGCGGTCTAAGGCGCTGGTCGTCGCTGCCGTCAACCCCCGATCGTGGGTTCTAATCCCGTCCACGGCCGAAATTTTTTTTTCAGTGATTTTCGTTTTTTTTTCAATAATTAATCGAAATAAAAATTAAAAAATAAATATAGTTTAAAAAAAACTAAAAAACACGCTTTTATAATACATTGAACTAAAAAGTGAAAAATAAACATAGTTTAAAAAAACTAAAAAACACGCTTTTAGAGCATATTAAACTAAAAAGTTAAAAATAATTTTTCAAAAATAATCTTAAAACAATAATAAACGATAAATACTAGCATTGTTGTAAAAAAAAGCGTTGGGCGCTCGATGTACGAGAAATATGGACAAAGCGCCCCACGCTTTTTTTTTACAACAATGCTAGTATTTATCGTTTATTATTGTTTTAAGATTATTTTTGAAAAATTATTTAAGTTATACTTCTTTGCGCCCTTTGTAATCGGGTTGGGGTGTCGGTCGATCAACCTCGTCACGCGTTAGGAGTCTAATCCGGAAAGTGCCTTTTTATTCCTTTTCTCTACAAGAGATACCTCAAGAATCTCGGTGGGTGAGTGGATAACGCACTCGACTTCCACGCTCCCTGGTTCGATCCCCGGCTGGGAAATGTTTTTTCAAAAATTATAGGAAAGTATACGAATGGCCAAAGAAGTATAACTTCCACCGTCTGGTCCGACGCAGACCCAATTTTTTCTATGTTTCTAACGCTTTTTACGTTTTAATAACCTTAAACGCAAAACATTTTAAAATCCAGTCTTATTGCACATCTAGAGTATAAGGGGAACCACTCTATCAAGTCTCAAGTTAATATGTTTTGTCGTTTTTGAGATGTAGTGATCATCAGTGAGTCAGTGGTATTTCGATTTTATATATATAGATTAAAATACAAATAATTCTGGCCAATAAATATACCACTGGCACATATTTTCTCTCAAACATATTTAAATTACTAAACAGATTAACTGTGACTTCATAATTGTAGGAGGGGTAGGAGCGATGATATTAAAGTAGAGGAGATTAAGTAAAAAAATATTATAATTATTATCTAGAGAGAAAACTATTCGATCGATTTTGAAAATATTTGCACCAAACACGTCAAGTAAGGCTGTATAGATGCACAAAAAATTGTTTAAAATTTTTTTGAAAAACAACCCCCTTTTAAAAAAAAACCCCAAAAATCAGTTATTATTAATACCTAAACGAGAATTTTCAGAAAGATACGGTTTTCGCAAATGGTAGGGTGAATTAAGGGCTACAAATAAGCCAAATTTTATCAAAATCGTTAGTGCCGATTTTTTATTAAAAAATAATAACAGATTTTTTGGAGTTTTTTTGGCCAAATATGAAGGTTTTTTTTTTTTTTAATGTCAAAACCTTTTTTCGTGCATCTATACAGGCCATCTATAATTGACATGATTGGTGCAAATTTGTTCGAAATCGATCGAATAGTTTTCTCTCTAGCTTTGTATACAGACAGACATTTTGTAAAAACCTCTTTTTTGAACTAAAGGGGCCCCAAAACGGATATTTCCACAACAATCTCAACATTCATTTTTTTTGCGATCACTATACTTTCTCTATACTATAGTAGAGTGTAAAAGTAATAATAGGATTGTAAAAGTAATAATAGGATTGTAAAAGTACATACATTTTCAACAATTTCCAACCTCATACCGATTATATAGCATATTGTAGCCTACATTAGTTTTAGCCTATAACTTATAAAAAAACAAAAACAAAAAACAACAACCAACATCTAGACATTAGAAACAATTTGTTTTGATTGAAGTTGTATACATAACCCCAAAGTATAATCTAGACTAGGTGTTGTTTAACTATTGCAGATAATGAGCAAAATCAGCTGTTATATTTTATATCTGATAACGTGATATTATTTTACAACCATGCGCATGCGCTGTAGTATTTTGTTATTAGTATTTGATACGCACACTCGCTTTTGTTGAGAGTCGTTTCTGTTGTTTACTATACAAATTCAAGTGCGCTCTTTCAAAACACTAGTTTGGTTCTAAACTCTTGGAACCATTATTTATCTTTAAGACCTTAAAAATACAAGGACTTAATTTAAAATGAAAATGTAAAGTGACATTGTTAAACTCTGGGGACGTTTTTACTTCAACATTAATTAAAAAGCACATTCATTATTCAGAATAAAAGACAACAACATTATTAGTTTAGCGACGTCAGCGCTGTGCAACGGCTCTAACGTACAACTATGTCGACAAAGCGTGGAATTCTAAACAAGGTCTTGTAGAGAAACTTCCAGTTCCAAGGTTTCGGGAATCAATAAAGTTTAAAAAAAATCCGTCTAGTGGTTTCCACAACGACATTGAAATGGATATAATGTTTCGCCTTTACTGTAAAGCTTTAGTTAAATGTAATAAAATATTTGTTTATCAATTTGATCAAGCAACTGAACAGCTGACGCGAGTTCATCGAACTTTTGAAATTAAGTTTATATGTTTTAGGGTTTCTAACATTTATTTTGAAATTGGTCTACTCAGGAAGACCATTCAGCTGCTGCGGATACGACATACATTAATAGAATCTGTTTGCACCTTAGCCTCAAGTCCCTCGCGTCCTTCAAAATTATGAACTGCTTCGATTCACGAGATTGCATTCCGGCCTCGGATGAGAGGCTGCCCTCACTGTAACATCCCCCGCGTGGATATGATCTGAATACTTGTATGGTATTTACGTTTTAATCGTTATTAGGGGAACCAGACGGGCTATAAGGTCGTGTAAAAGAACTAAACGTGTAGAATAACATCCTATATTTAGATACAACCACAAACAAGTTTTATTTTAGTATTAAAAATCTTACTTCCTCTCAAAAAACGTGCTTCTGGGTATTGGAAAAAACGAACTTGTACGAGTGACTTAGATAAGCAATGTGTGTACCAAATTGGACGTAAAATGCGGCCGTTAGAGTGCGGACACATAAATTCATAATTTTTTATTGATACCCAGAAACGAGTTCTGGGATCATGATCGATGCTCATTTACTTAGGTCTTAGGTCTCGCCATAAGAGTCAAAGCATCCATCTTTCCTATGGATACTCACCAATAATTTAAAATACAATTTAAATTTTCCACGAGTCTTGCAGCCTATATTATTTAAACAACAAATTAAACCTACTCACTATTTAAATAAAAACATAAAATGGAATTACATTTCAAACAATTTAATTGATTTACTAAATTTTACAAAGCAAGTGATCGCTATTTTATAGACAAAAGATAATTATAATATACAGTAGGCCTATTCATTTTTATTGTAAGCCAAAAGAATTTAAATTTCTATAAACAAACTTAAATGTAACTCTTACTTGGGGGTACTAAATATAACGTACAGTTTTCTTAAACAAATTCGTCATTATCAATACGACAATAACATCGTTAACTACTTCCCGAGTTGAAAACTAGAAATCAAGTTTTGTTCGTTTTTTTTTCAATTCGCGATATAATATTCCTAAAGCACTGTAAAAAATTGGCAGACAATTTTGTTTTCTTTCTAAAAACATCCCTTTCCCTGACTTCAGAATAAGCTTTCCTTCCATTTAAATTGCAATAAAAATACCCCATCTGCAATTCACTTTGAATATTTTACACTTGATTGGATAATAGATCCGAGCGAGTTTTCCAGACTATTGAAATGAACGGGAAACATATATTTCATCCCACTGCTTTGTTACTGCTGATGGCAGAAGAGGTTTATGTTGTGAATTTAAATTGGTGGCGTTTTAGTTAAACGAAAACGATTCTTTCGTTTTCATTACAATTCTGTTTATTCGTCGCCTTACAATTGTTATAAAATGAGAGCACTTTAACTGTTATAGGAATAAATATTTTTAGTTTTCAACAATCGACACGTTAATTGTTATTACATAAGTACCAATGCATCATTCCAAGTCCCCTTAAACATTCCATGTTATGTTTTAGTACTGCATAAAGCGTAGCATCTCGACTTAATTAAATAGATTCAGCGAGTAAGTATTGTTTAGCTCGGATGCATGAACGAAAGTACGTTAGATAAACAAACGAATGTAAAAATAACGTGAGTTGAGCAAATTTCCAAAATTAAGTTTATAGGCCTATGTTTAAGAGTTTCAACCAACAATTTGGGAAATAGGCGAACCATTTTGCAGCTATTCACGATGGTGCTGAATAGCTGCAAAATGGTTCGCACGCGATTCCGCATATTGAGAAAATTTTTAATACACAAAGCATTGGCGTGCCTCGCACGCCATTCCGCATATTGGGAGTATCTTCAACATACAAAGCATTGCGTGCTTCGCACGCCATTCCGTATATTGGGAGTATCTTCAATACACAATGCATTGCGTGTTTCGCACGCTATTCCGCATATTGGGAGTATCTTCAATACACAAAGCATTGCGTGCTTCGCACGCCATTCCGCATATTGGGAGTATCTTCAATTCACAATGCATTGCGTATGGTATTTTACGTTTTGACCGATTTTGGGGGAACCAAGCGAGCTTTAAGGTCGCGTAAAAAACAAAATGTGCAGAATAACATCCTACATTTATATTTGTAGAACAAACTCAAAAACAAATTCATTCTCGTAGGAAAAATCTCAAAGAATTGTTACTTCCTGTCAAAATCGTGCTTCTGATTGTTGGATTTTTGTGGGTAACGAACTCGTCCGAGCTACGTAGACAACCAACATGTGTACCAAATTTGAACCAAACCGGACTTAAAATGCGGCCGCTTGAGTGTGAACACATAAATACAGTTATATATACATATATATATATATATATATATGATTTTTAATGACACCCCAAAACGTGTTCTGGGGACCATGATCGGTGCTCAGTTGCTACTCCCGACTTTAGGCCTTACTATAAGGGCCACTGCAATAGCTCATTTTTCCTATGGAAATTCGCTAATAAACGAAAATAAAAATTTGACATTAGATAAATTGTATAAGTTTTATGTATGTGTGATAAATAAATATATTCATTTACAAAATATATTTAAAGATATACATATACATTTTGAAACAGGTTATTGGAAAAAAGTTGATTATTTTTGTCAAACCAGGTCTTTACATTGGGTGAGTAACTTCCAAAATGTCAACTCAATCTGTTAAGCCGTTCTAGAGTTATCAATTATGTAGTACAAAAAAATAAAATGGCGGATAAATGGCAAAAGAAGAGTTTCCGGACCTACGTTTATACGACCTTATACGGAAAAAGTGCTGAAAGTTTCTCCGTTTCTCCGTGGAACACCCTGTATTATATTTGCATATAAATAACAAAGAGATTTCCCTGTGTTTAGTGGTAACACAAAATGGATTGTTAGCACCGAGTGATCTCATTAATTATTTGAGGAAAGCGAGGAGTTTAGCGGTTATTATACCTTTTCTGAAATAAGGAAACAATTGAATATTTAACTTTTAATTACTCTTGAAATCGGATTATTTTATAAACGATCCGCCTTCCTAATTAAACATCACCATTAAGGGTTTTCTTGTGCTGTTCGGACAAAGCGATTGCTATACTATACACTGTAGTAGAGGTTATAAAGCTGATAATAATACGAACACATACATTGTTTTACATTTAATTTTGTACCTATGTTATTGGTGTAGGTTATTGTTTGAGTAAGATTTATTCACCCATTAATTTGACTTAAAATGTACAATAACTATTCAAATAAAAAATGTCATTATGATAAAATATGATTTCAATATATTCCTAAAGTAATTTTGAAATATTAATTAGTTTTATTATAAATGTCATATTGTTAAACTATAAGCATTTTAAATAATTCGACCACGCTGCTGAACCGCTGACGCGAGTCGAGAAAATTTCCAATATTAAGTTTATAGGGTTTCAACCAACAATTTGGGAAATAGGTCTATTCACGACGGTGCTGAATAGCTGCCATTCCGCATATTGGGAGTATCTTCAAAACACAATGTATTGCGTGCTTCCCACGCCGACCCACGGTAGAATCCACCACATGGCTTTGAACCGGGTACTTCTGTGGTATTTTACGAAAAATAGGGAAAATGAGCTATTGCAGTGGCCCTTATGGTAAGACCCAAGGTCGGGAGAAGGAAATGAGCACCGATCATGGTCCCCAGAACACGTTTTGGGTTGTCATTAAAAATCATATATACATATAATGTAGGCCCCATGTATATATATATATATATGTGTGTGGGGGTGGGTTGTATGTATGTGTTCACACTCTGGCGGCCGCATTTTAAGTCCGATTTGGTTCAAATTTGTTACACATGTTGGTTGTCTACGTAGCTCGGAAGAGTTCGTTAGCCAAAAAAATCCAACAATCGGAAGCACGTTTTTTGACCGGAAGTAACTATTTTTTTAGATTTTTCCTACGAAAATGAATTTGTTTTTGATGTTTTCTACAAATATAAATGTACGATGTTATTCTGCACATTTTGTTTTTTTACTCGACTTTATAGCTCGCTTGGTTCCCCCAAAACGTAAAATACCATAGAAGTATTCAAAGCCATGTGGTGGATCCAACCGTGGGATTAGCGTGTGAAGCACGTAAAGCTTTGTGTGTTGAAGATACTCCTAATAAGTGGAATGGCGTGCGAACCATATTGCAGCTATTCAGCACCTTTGTAAATATACCTATTTCCCAAATTGTTGGTTGAAACCCTAAAACATAGGCCTATAAACTTAGTTTTGGAAATTTGCTCAACACACGTCTGCGGTTCAGCTGCTTGGACGAATTATTTATTGTATGTAGTTAAAATATTTAAACAAAAATTTCATTCTCTCACTAGCTTGAAAATCAGTTAAACATAAATTGCAAAAAGTTTTGTTAATGTTATAACTTTTTTACAAAAACGAGGGTGCAAAACTTTTACTCGCTTGTACTATAATAATTTGTTCGTGTATACGACGCTGCTCTCTGCAATCCGTCAAGCTATAACACCCTGCATCGTACTGATATACCAGAGGGTATAGCAACACTAAGTCTGTCATTTTGCATTGTTATCTAATCAACAACCGTCAGGGCTGTGCCGATAAGCCGCATCGTTTGTGAAGGATTTCCGTTGTAAACCTTCGCAGTGACGATATGGTTAGTCATAGAATATTTACCAAAACATTAAAAATTATGCTAGTTTATAGTCCTAGGGCCCAGGCCTTTAAAATTGTATGATTACCTAACTCTTGAGACTTCGTATATCTCTTATTTAAGTCGAGTCGGACAACATTTTTATTTGCAACAATTCTCGGTAGCGGGGCGTTTTCCTTTGAGAACCCCGGCATAGTCATTGATTTGATGCGGTAAAAAAATTATAACCTAAACAATAATCTTTCTTTTAATCGAAAGTTTGTTTTATGTAGAAAACGAAAAACATTTTGTCGGACAAATATGATTGGTCATTTCTGCGTAAAAAAATGTAGTACCTAACTGCTGATTTTTTCAGAATCGTTTATAAAATATATATATAACTAAGTGGTAACCTTGCCCAACAAAATTGTCGGGGCATACTTGTTAAGTTGTCGGACGCCTTAAAGTTAAGGGTTTTATGCAACCCTTATATTTATGACCTTTTGTCGAACAACAATAGGGTATGTAAAGTGTCTTATTTTGTGATAAGTGATTCAATTGTCCGACAAAAAAATTGGGGCAAATAATTAGTCCGACAAAAAAAGTGAAATTTTTTAATAAATCTATAAATTGTAAACGGGAGGCGCAGTTCAATTCAAACGCATTTTTCTCAGTTATTTATATAAGAAGCAGTTAGTTTCTAAAGCTGAAAATTTATTAAAATGTTATTTTTAACATTTAGAAGGGAATAACAAACTTGTTTGCGAAATTTGTCATGTGCGTTAAATAAATAGTTCTTTAAAATTATAAAAAATCTGTAAGTAATTTTCTGCTGAAAATTTTTATTCTTGTGGAATATTTTTTTAATTTTATTAAAAACTCTACATCACGATCTTCGTAATACTACTAAAATAAAAAAACTAAACTTTTATCTTAGGAGAAAAAACTCTAAAAATGTTTTATCGCACCATCCTTTTATATGCGTACATCATTGCAATGTTCAATCAACCATAAAAATCAATAAAAATGTATGGTTTTTTGCCTAAATTGAGGATTGGAATCCCTCAAATAACGACACAAAAAACAATCTATTTTGCTAAATTTTTAGAGCACAAACCCGATGCTTGAAAAGCTAACTTTGATAAACTACTAATTTTCGGAGATTAAACCACGACCTGTATTCATTTAATTCGAAATTCTAAAAGAAAAATAACAAAATAATACGACCACGCAGCTGAACCGCTGACGTGAGTTGAGCAAATTTCCAAAATTAAGTTAATAGTATTTTAATTTTTTTTTAATTTTAAATGTTTTTTAAAATGTTTTTAAATGTGTTTTTAAATACTATATAAATAAAAAACAGAACAAAGTTTCTCATAAAAAACGTTTAATAATTCAAACGCGCTTCGATGACCAGGTCATCATCATCAGTGACGGTTACAAACTTATAACTACTGGTCATCCAAACGCGTTTGAATTATTAAACGTTTTTTATGAGAAACTGTGTTCTGTTTTTTATTTATATAGTGTTATTTCTCATTAGTCCAGTTCAAGTTTAAATTTTATTGTGTTTTTAAATGTTGAATGTCAGTATTTGTAAATTGTGATTTTAAATGTGTTTTTTAAATGACGAAGTACAATAACGCTACAGATACCAACACGTGAACCTGGCTGAATAAAAAGCCGTAACGGCCGTAGTGTAAAGAAAACACGTTATAAACGGAGAACAGACGTAAGTAGTTCAAATTAGCTAGATTAAGTTTATAGGCCTATGTTTTAGGGTCTCAACCAACAAGACGGGAAATAGGTCTACTCACGACGGTGCTGAATAGCTGCTTGTGTGTACGAAATATATTAGTAGAATTTGATTGCTACTAAGCCTCCAGCTTAGTACTCCAGCCTATACTCACGCGCTCCTTCGTTACACTCGCAGCATAAAAACTCGTCCGTCGGCCTCGGATGAGAAGATAAAACCACCATGTGGCTTTGAACCGGGTACTTTTATGGTATTTTACGTTTTGATCGATTTTGGAGGAACCAAGCGAGCTATAAGATCGCGTAAAAAAATAAAATGTGCAAAATAATATCCTATAAGTTTATATCTTTAGAAACCAGTCTTTAAAAAATTAATTATCGTCTAAAAAAATGGGAAATCTAAAAAAATAGTTACTTCCTGTCAAAAAACGTGCTTCCGGTTGTTGAATTTTTTTGACTAACGAACTCGTCCGAGAGATTTACACAAAAAACATGTGCACCAAATTTGGACCAATTCGGAACTAAAGTGCGGCCGCTAGAGGGCGAACACATATATACACACCCCAAAACGTGTTCTGGGGACCATGATCGGTGCTCATTTGCTACTCCCGACCTTAACTCTTACCTAAGGGTCACTGCAATAGCTCATTTTTCCTATGGAATTTCGCTAATAATGGTCATCATCCTCAGAGGGTTTTAACACTAAGTGTTGATGACCATGTCATCAAAATGTACATAAGAGTAACGTATTAAACATAACTTACAATTTAGTTGTTTAGTTATTGTTTTTGTTCCTTGTTTTGTGGTTCGGGGTTTTTATTTAAATCAGTGCGATTTTGTCGCCACAGTGTTCTCTTATTTGTTTAATATTGTACTTGATAATTATAAGCTTACATTAATGTAACGCTATTACATTGATTTGTAAATACTGTATAATAATTACTAAATATTTATTCATTATATATAAATAAATTTTGTCAGTTTCTACATAATAATTTGTTTTCAAATATCCATATAATATTTCATTTTTGATAGGTAGAACTACTTAATGCATGCTAGTTTTATTATATTCTAAATTAGTATGTTTTTAGTTTTTTTTCGAAAATCCCCAATATTATTGTCGGACATATGGTTCAATGTGTTTGAAATATTATTACAAAAAATATAAAATAAAATTGTATGTTAGGTCATAAATATAAGGGTTGCATGAAACAATTTTAACTTTAAGGCGTCCGACAACAAGTATGCCCCGACAATTTTGTCGGACAAGGTTACCTCTTAGTTATATATATATTTTATAAACGATTCTGAAAAAATCAGCAGTTAGATACTAAATTTTTTTTACGCCATAACTTTGCCGTGTTCGGGGTGTCGGACGCGCAGAAATTACCAATCATATTTGTCGGACAAAATGTTTTTCGTTTTCCACATAAAACAAACTTTCGATTAAAAGAAAGATTATTGTTTAGGTTATAAATTTTTTTACCGCATCAAATCAATGACTTTGCCGGGTTCTCAAAGGAAAACGCCCCGCTACCGAGAATTGTTGCAAATAAAAATGTTGTCCGACTCGACTTAAATAAGAGATGTACGAAGTCTCAAGAGTTAGGTAATCATACAATTTTAAAGGCCTGGGCCCTAGGACTATTAATGTCCACCTTTAATTTATAGTAATAGAAACGAAAAAAATTTCAGACTATTTGTGTATCTCAAAGCTTTTTCCTTACGTTTTGCAGTATACTTTAATGTATGTATGTACGTTTAATATCTAATAAAAATATCCCTGCGGTATACGATTGAACACGTGGTATCCAAAATAATTCGTGGTATCAACCAACCATTTCGTAAATTGGTCTTCTAATGGAGGTGCTGAATAGCTTCCTGCGTGTACAGTGCATCCTGTAGCCCCGGCTCACCATTTGCTTTTCCAGTTTACACATCAACCTTGCGGCCTCGGATTATGGACCACTTCGCTTCGCTCGCAGAGGACAAAATATCTTCGTGAGTTTCCATCCCGGCCGTCGTCTTCGTATCAGAAGATGCAACCACGGTAAAACCCCTCGCGTGGATATAAACCGGGTACTTTGGTCGAACCTGACGGGCTATAGGGCCTAGAAAAAATAAAACGTGCATAGTAATATCATAAATTTATTTCAAGTTTCATGATACTACGATACTAGATTTTTTTGGCCCACTAACTCGTCCAAGGTATTTAGAAAACCAACCTGTGTACCAAATAGGACATTAGAGTGCGAACACATGTAGGCCTATACATATATAGGTCTAAACATAATGTTTAATGACACCCCAAAAGTGTTCTGACGATCATGATCGGTGCTCATCGACCACTATCGACCAGAGGTCTCACCATAAGAGTCACTGCAATAGCTCATCTTTCCTATGGAAATTCACTGATAACTGCATCCTCTCAACACCCTAGAAGAATAAATATGCACTCTACAAATGTTGGCAAATTTAGAATCAAGCAACAGTCATTTTTTACAACCAACAGTTTTTGTTTAGGTTAGGAAAACAACTAAGTATGCTTACTATATAATAATTCGTTTAAATATCATTAATCAATTATGCAAACTTTATTGTTTAATATTTTAAGGGCACTCCAAATGGGAAAACAAATTGATAGATTTTTAGTTTTTTTTTATGATTTCTTATTTCCTGTACTTCCTCTTTCCAAAAATATACAACATGATATGGTTGTAACTATCTTTATGTAAAAAAAAAAAAACAAATGTAAGCGTTATCATGGAAATAAATGGCTTTAGAGGCCACATGAATTCGCTGTACTACTAAATCTTTTATAGTGTTCATTATTGTACAGTGAGTTATTTAAAAAAACTTTGGTGAAGAGGAAGCTGAACGACATAATATATGCTTCTGAAGAAGACCCAGACAACCCCACATACTCCAGGAGACCATTAGTAAAAGGTAGGCTACTTTGAAACTTTGGCTTTTACGTTTTCCGAAAATCACGTTTTTGTTATTTTTAATACACATATCAGGAAAACTATCTAAGATATCTTTACCACAATTTTACCACATGTCTATAACACAACTATCTAGTTCCTTACACGGGATTTTTAAACATTTCAACAAATAAAAAAGTTATATAGTTTAATAATAATAAAAATATATTTTTTTTTTAAATCATAACTTTTAGGTTATTTTTTTTATTCTTGTGTACGGAACTAGAAAAAGTACAATTTAGAAAATAAAAAAAATATGAGTCTATCTTAATTACAACTTGTTATGTGTATTATAGCTAACATTGTCGAAGATAGACATTCGAAGTGCCCTTAAGTAAGCTACTCTTCTCTGTATAAAATAAAAAATCTCTGCCCTAAGCAATCGTCATTCCCATAGAAATATCAAAGTATACAATAATATGTTTGAATTTGCTTCACCGAGGAGGTTGGTAAGCGAAGCTGCATGGGCCCTCTAGATGTGTATAGTAAAGTACTATACCTTGTATTTTTCCGAGAATTATAGAATAATCACCTTCTCCCATAGAACAACGTTAAAAAATTACTCCGCCCTGAAAAACCAATACGACATGACCTGTGATGGCTTCATAGGACAACAATATACATAGGACATCATGGAAGAGCACTTAAAGTACGTATTAAGAACACCTGCTAAAAATACTTTTTGTCACAACTAAAATATAGACACTAAACAGATAAACCATAGAAATATAAAAAAAGTTACATGAACTTTGGCAGTCACTTTGAACCAATAAAATTGTGCAATAAAGGTATTTTTTATGAACGCCGTGGAGGTGTTTGAAATGTATAAGACATTTAAAATACAAAAACAACTAAAACCAAATACTAAATGTCTCGAACACCCTTTAATAGACATTGATAAGAAACCACCAAGAATGCGGAAAACAGTAGTTCAGATAAAAGACCACAGTCGCGGTCAGGGAGCCACAAAGTGTGCGCGCTTACTGTCAAACTGGTTTGTGGTTTTAAGAAGAAGAAATATTTGGATCACGAAGCTGAACCACTGACGTTAATTGGGCGAATTACTAAAATTAATTTTTATGTTTTATTGTTTCAAACATTTGGGAAATTGGTCTACTCACGAAGGTGCTAAAAAGCTGTCTGCGGGTACGAAATACATTAGTAGAATTTGTTTGCGCCTAAAGGCAAACAGCAAAATGGAGCAAAATCGGAAAACACGAATGCGTTGTTTTTTGGCCGCCATTTTTAAACGGTTAAAGATGTGGATGTGCAAATTTCACCGTTGGTTTTTTCTTGAAATTCTACATCGAAAGGAAGTATCACATGACCACCTTCCTATTTAAAAAAACAAAGTTACCTTTAAAATGGCGGATAATCACATCTATCTTAAAATGGTTCTTCTATACGAAATATTAAACCGTTTCAAGACTTAATTGTCACCCTGTATAAATTATTCAGTAAAACAAACTTAGAGGCGGATAGGTGTTAAAAAGCGTACCGCACGTATCTTTGTGGGAAATTGTTTTGCTTTTATTTTTACACTATACATAGCCTAATTATCTCCATGCATTGTATAATAACCCTGAATATAAAAATAAATACTTCAAATTGCAATAAATAAACATAATAATAAACGGAAAGCAAGCAGCCCTTCCTTTGGGAATATTTCATACAACAATGCTAATCGAAAATCACGGCGCTTATTTTAAGACAAAAGAAAAATTCTTATTTTAAAAAACAACCGAGTCTAGCGACGCCAGCGCTATTCATTGGATTTGTATGCAACCATCTCGACAAGGCGTGGAAAAGCAAATCAATGTTTATTAGGAAAACTCCTGCGCTTTGGGAAATCAGTGAATTTTTTTTGTAAAACCGTTTTTAAGTGACTTTCACTGTAATCATGAAATGTGAAGACTGTTGTCTGTTTAATGTGAACCGTTATTTAAAAGTTAAACAAAACGTGGCTTTATCTTTTGTTAATTGTTTAGGGTTAATTTGCACGTTTAACGTTTGGATTTTTAGAGAACTTTGATATTGTTTATCAATAATTAATAATTGTTTATTGTTAATAATTATAATATAATAAAGTTCATTTTAGCGAACCATATTAAAGATGAACTATTTCTGTGGCTCTTATGGTAAGACCTTAGGTCGGGAGTGGTCAATGTGCACCAACCATGGCCCCCAGAACACGTTTTTGGGTGTAATTAAAAAATAAATATGTTTTCGCACTCAAACTGCCGAATTTTAAGTCCAATTGAACCTAATAGGTAAGTCGCTCGGACGAGTTAAAAAAATAAATAAATAATAGTTAAAAAAAACTAAAAAAATCCGCTTTAAAAGCAAACCGAACTAAAAATTAGAAAAAAAATAGTAAAAAAGCGTGGGGTGTTTTTCATCAAATGTTACAAATATTCCATTGGTAGATACTTATAAAAGTAGGGTTATCATAAAATGTAGTATAACTCACCGAGCGCTTTTTTTACAATTATTTTCAAATTTTTAGTTCGGTTTGCTTTTAAAGCGTATTTTTTTAGTTTTTAAACTATTATTTATTTTTTTATTTTTTAGTCTGGGGACCTTGATCAGTGCTCACTTACTATAACCAACAAAATTTATGAGCTCCCGAAGCTCCTGCTTGTGAATCACCCTGTATATAAAGTTTTTAATGGCACCCGAAAACGTGTTCTGGGGACCATGATCAGTGCTCACTTACTACACCCAACAAAATTAATATTGCATTGTCATCGGTCCTTGATAAGTGTGCAAAGTTTCAAATCAATCCGTCGTTTTGAAGGGGGTGAAAATCACGTCGTGTTCTGGGTACCACGATCAGTGCTCACCTACTACACCCAACAAAATTAATATTGCATTCTCATCGGTCCTCGATAAGTGTGCAAAGTTTCAAATCAATCCGACGTTTGGAAGGGTTGAAAATCACGTTCAAAGATTCCGTTACATGGATACATACTAAGCTAATAAAAGCGTATTAAAAATCCAACAAACTTAATCTCGTTTTTACAGAAACTAAACATATTTTCAGATGTTTCAAACTAGAGCGAATTTTGGTATCTAATCAGATACATACAGAAGATTGGTCCGCACTTTTTTTTTTACACGACCTTATACTCGCCTGGTTCACCCAAAATCGATCAAAACGTATATTGCCATACATTTTACGTTATCTGGCTGAGGTGCAAAATATACCTTTATATTTCGTACGCGCAGACGTAAGTAGACCAATTACTAAAATGGTTAACAAATGAAAACATATAAACTTAATTTTGGAAATTCACTCAACTGAAGTCACCGGTTAGGCTGCGCGATCGAATTATTTAAATTGTTTTGAAACGTTCATATTTTCAAATACATTTTCGTGATAAGTTTTGCGAAATTTGATTTGTGTTCGTCTATCGTAAATTTGAGTGATCAAAAGAGTACGAATTAAATTAAAATAACAAAACACAATTCAGGCGCAAAACAATCGCAACCGATAAAATCTAGCTTGACCTGTGAGAAATATTATTTCTAAAAACTATATTTAAAAATTCTCACAAAAATAAGTTTAATTGTCAAACGCGATTCAACGAAAACATCATCTTCTTCAGTGACATAGAACTACAACTAAATGAGCTATAACGTGTATGAACTACAACTAAAGTATAAATGTTATTATTTAGTTGTAGCTCATAAGTCACTGAAGATGACGACTTTGTAGTTGAAACGCGTTTGAAAATAAACGATTTTTTTTAGAATTTTGTTATCTTTATATTATTATTTTCAGAAATCAAATTATGTACAGAATAAATTATATTCTATGAAACTCTATTGTAGGAAACGTTACGCCAATGCTAGTAGTTCCTTTGTTTGGAAAAAGTAACCGGTGTGGAAAATGCATGGAATAATCACTCTCCAATAAGCTTTTGAAATATTTCCCTTCAGCAATATTTGTTTTAGCTCCTCCCTTTGATGTAAAACTGATGAAAATGTTTTCCAGCCAATCTAACAGTACCAACGAATATTCAATTTGTGTGTTCCACAAAACCGACTATTTGTCTTTTCTAGGAAATAAGTGCATCCTTTTTAATTGAAATCGATTAATTAACTTTTAAGTCCATAAAATTCCTTGCTGTAGAACTCACTTATTGTTAGAAAAATATCGCTAATTTCCTTATCCGAACCTATATTATAGATACAGACCTAAAAAGAGTTAATACATTTATTGAAATCATAAATGTTATGTTTGGATGTGTATAAATGTGAATGCACAATTTTACAAATACACTGACATACTAACCAACACACACACACACACACACACACACAAACCCGCCCGCTTACCCACGCACGTACGTTTATCTATATAAATATATATAAAAGCGAAATATCACTTACTCATCACGATTTCTCAAAAACTATCGAACGGATTGAAATGAAATTTGGTATGTAGTTTCCTCTAGGGCCATAGGTGCTCACTAAGAAAGGGATTCACTAGGGGGGTTTGGGGGGTAAAAATTACTAAATCACGATTTCT
>JAGFPH010002282.1:39385-55147 GCA_018207615.1 Philaenus spumarius | reverse complement strand
AGCTTCCTCTAGGGCCATAGGCGCTCGCTAAGAAAGGGTTTCAAAAAATTCGAAATTTTGGGGGTTTTGGGGGATCAAATGTATTAAATCACGATTTCTTAAAAACTGCAGAACGGATTGGAATGAAATTTGGTATGTAGATTCCTTTAGGGCCATAGGTGCTCACTAAGAAAGGTTATGAAAAATTTCGAAATTTTGGGATTGGTTTGGGGGGATCAAAGTTACTAAAATCATAATTTCAGATCTTTTATTATTATGACAATAGTGCTTTTATTATTTAAGATCTATATATATAAAAGCCAAATACCACTCACTGACTGAACACTTAAAAATAATACAATTACGTTAAAAAAAATGGAAATACCAACCGCCACGGGCTACGCCATACGGGTTAGCTAGTATATTTATATAAATTATACATCGACCTACTCTTTTTTATAAGTACAAATCAAATTGAAGTGTCTGTCTGTGATTTCGAAATAAATACTGTACTTATTTCTAAGCTCGTATGGTTATTCGCACTTTACCAAAACCTAAACATGTATTTTTTAATTTGTTTCTGTCTGTTTGTCTCTTTGTTTGTACGGGCTAATCTCCGGAATGGCGGAACCTAGTTTGACAAAATTTTCATTTCAATGTAGAGGACTTTTCATAGACATAATCTAGGCTACTTTCTATCCCTAAAATATTTAGAATTTATATTTAAAAATTGAAAATTTTTAAAATTATGGAACAAAGTATGGGTTTTGCGGACGGACGTTACAGCAACCATTATAGGCTTATATAAAAAGACAGGTTTGGATAAAAAACACAACACTTTCACAAGTTCTTCTGTGTTTTAATTCACTTTAACGCTGGTTTAACCATTAAATATATATCAAAACAGTATGCAATAATGTGAAATATACTCATATATGTTGAATACACCTCAAAACCAGATTAGTAATTTTTTGTTCGTTCGGGAGTTACGAGTACTTGAGGAAAACGGAATTTTCGTTTTCGTTTATCGGTTCGTAGTTAATAATTAAGTAGGCCTAAAAGGGATACAGAGATCGATTTGGGCAAGACTCACTGTGCCTTTTTGTGTGTGAGATTAGGACTTTAAAATAGTTTTTTTTTTATTGCGTGTAATGGTAAGGCACAATATTTACCGATAGTCCTTTCGTTTATTTAACCATATCTGCCGCATAACCACAGGTAGAAGCTAGTAATATATACAATTCAGGAGAAAACAAATTGGTAGACTTTTTAGCTATAATGTTTCTGATAAAAAGAACCTGCAGACAAAAGATCTCCTTGGGCGTATAAATTCAAATAAAAATGATTTTTGTACTTGTATACTACTGACATAGGCCGTTATTTATTGCGTCCGTATAACCTTATAAGCTATTCTCCTGCTTTAAAGTGGTTAGAACACCATGCTTACTTTTAGAATGCAAGAACAAGTCTTTGTAGAGGAATCCGAGCTCTTATTGATCCACTCCATACGTGAATACATTACTTCGACAGCGAACATAAGTAGGCCTACTTTATGTTTTAATAAAACCGTTGTGGAACCAATATCATGCTCGGACCAAACTATATCGTATATGTATTTTATTAATAACAATTTACTTACACATAGAACATTTAAATATTTTTGTTTATACTTGCGTAATAAATACAATTCTACGATAAAAAATATTCGGAAAGGGTGTTTTTACGCTGAGAGCAGAGAGATGTACCACGTCAGCCGACGCTGGAGATTGAAGTGCAAACATATTGCACTTAGATATTTCTTACACGCAGTCAGCTATTCAGGTAATATAGACTTTATTTTGGAATTTCGCACAGCTCACTTCAGCGGTTCAGCTGCATGTTTGAATTATCTCGAATGTGTAGTGTTTTATATGTTAGTGTCTTTTGACCTTATTTTTTTAAAACCTTCAATCAAAGAAGGACTTTCTGGTAATTGGATGGACATAAAAAAAACGCGTCTAAAGAAGTAACAGCAAAATAGGTCGCTGGCGAAAAAACAAACGGTATTGAACTTTATTATCTTTATATATAAATATATATATATATATATATATAGTTCTGTAAGTGTGTATGTCACTGGACTCCTTTAAACGGCTGGACAAATTTTGATGAAATTCTGTGTGTGTGTTTGAGTGAGTCCCAGGATGGTTTAGATTCACATTTGGAAGGAGTTGAAATGGGTTTGCTTGCAATACAATAATACACCAACTTCCTACAATCTATAAAGCAAATATTATGTAATATAATGTTTAAATGATATACAAAACTATTTGCAACTTGATTACTTAAGTCAAAGGGTTGAAATGTAACTACCCTTATTAAAATAATAATCCACTTACTTTTTCTAAATTCTAAAAAACTGCTCAACTGATTTTACTAAAATTTAAACATTTTCATATAAATACTACCAGAATTTTTTAAGAGAATATCGCCAACTACAAACAAAAAGATTTAAATCGTGTAACTAACCCTATAAAATAACGATAAATTTCACTAAATTCCAACAAACTATAAATCTAAAATTATTGAATACTAGTAGTTCTGCGAACAATAGACCTCTCTCGTTGAAATAACAATTGTGGTATTGAGCTTAGGTTAAAAATAGTGTTCCAGTAAGGAAGTAAGCAGAAGGTTTAACCAGTGAAACATTATTTTGCAATTCTCGCGATTCCGGGGTTTCTAGTTCTAATTTTTTTCTTTTCTTGAGCTTTAACTTTAAAAGATTTTCTTTTAGAGGCATTGTGTTTTATTTAGATTAATTATGCGTAAAGTAGCTAAAATATCGCGTTATTGAGGGAAAATATAGACTTAATTATTTACATACTTAAATAACTAAAGCTTAACAATGTATGTATAGTTCGATATCATATTCCAATATTATAAATAATGAAAACAAACAATGTTAAAGCGCTGTGATAGTGATCTCAACCCGTGTACCAACACTTCCACGCTGTCCAACTGTCATTTTTTGTATGTCCTTTATCACCACGAGATTTCATTTGTTTCATCTCATTTTGTAATTCAAGTAAAGCTAAATCACTTGAATAACTTTTATGGAATAATAATTTACAAGTATGCAGTTCAATACTTTGATTTATTTTCTACACTTTTTTATAATAATTTGTCATTTTTGGGCAAAGGATATAGTATTTCTATATTGCTATTCAAAATAGGCCTAGTTCTGTTAACAGTCTTGTAGTAGTAACAAAAAACTGGTGTTTTCAAATAAAGAAATTAGAAATTGATAAATATTTGTATACAGTTCTATTTAGAACTAAACTACGAAACTTGTTTACATTTATGAAAAAATTACAACAAATTTGTACTACTTTTTATGTAGGCCAAAAGTTTAACTTTTTCCTTTCGTTACTGAACATGCTTGTTTCTTAAGCTAATAACTTTGTTAATTTTACTTAAATTATTTTCTTACTAGCATATATGAATTCGTTGAACCTTTATCTACAAAAAAACTATGAAACACTTTTAAATTGGTTTAGAATAAACGTATAAAAACATGATTAAAATAAAAACTTGGACGAATTTTTGCAAATTTCCAGTTTGCGGCCATTTTTTGAGCTTATCGTCAGATATACGGAAAACAATCAAGAATAAAATTTTTCTTAAATCAAAATTCTACTGGCAAAGTATTATTACTTTTTTCAATTCGACTTACGGTTAAGCCACAAACTGGCTTTGGAAAAAAGCTTACACTGAAAGAAACAGTGCGGCCGGTATGACTATTTTATTTAAGGGGTTAAAAATGAAAAATCGGAAAAAACTGGATATATATACGTCGCACGGCCTTGGAATAAGGAACATTCATGCAAACAATCATCACAATCGGTCAAGGCGTTTGGCCGTTATCGTGATACAGACACATAGACGAAATGCCGAACGGTCGAACTGAAACGGAGACTTCGCTTCGCTCCGTCAATTATTCTTAATTTATATAAAAAAAAAAATAAAAAAACATTTGTAATTCGGTTGAAATTCAAAGGGTAGAAATGTGATAACCACTCTTAAGATTAAATCAAGCAATGTCGAAGTATTGCCAGGTAGGTGCACTAGTATTAGGCCTACTACTAAAAATTCATTTTTATAAAATAGAGATTATCAATAGAGAATCTTGTTAAAATTCTAAAAGCGGGAAAGAATTGTGCCTGCATAATCAGTGATTCAAAAATAGGAAGGTTTTGTGACGTCATTAGCCCCTTAACAATCTTAATGGCCCGGCTGCCGGAAAACTCTGCAATGAATTATTCATACTGAAACCTTAATATTCCATGAAACCACGTTCTGCAGAAGTCTGTCTTCTATTTCAATTACACTTCTCGAGGTAAAATTTGTTTCGTTTATCCTACATGTTTAACAGATTAATTACAAAATCGAGGGAAATATTTAACCGCAAATTGATTTCTTATTTATTACCAAGAAAGCATAATTAATTGAATCTATTATGTGTGCGGGTTTTATGCACGTTGTAGTCTCAATGCACACTGCACATGCTGTTACAGTTAATTAATGGTGCTAGGATGTGTTTAACCATGTGTCAGTAGAACTCAATTTAGTGCTAAGAACAAACCAGATAGCGCAACAATCCATCGAGCAGAATAGGAGAAGCCAGGTACAGATATCGGCATAAATCCTGGCACTTGGCCTCGCCGGGAGTGTGGGTAAAGGGCGTAAGTTAAGAAAAAAAAACATTTTTCCATACCACTTTCTAATGCGATTGATCCTTCAAACGAAATAGTATATGTTTACCTCACCCTTAACACGTTCACTGCTACGCAAATTTCGTATTTCCTATGCTCGGAACTGACATTTTATGTTTTATATTTATAGCCTAAATGAATAGAAATTACTTAATTTTTTAACATTTCTACGTAATAATCAATGATACTTTAAGGCGGACGCACATGTGCGTAAATAGCACATAGGCTTAAAATTGGCGTGCGAAGCACGCAATGCTCTTTGTATTGAAAATTCTCCCAATACGGGGGTTGGAGTTCTTAGCAGTGAGAACAAAGATGTACCGGGTACTGATGTTTTTAGTCAGGTTAGTAGCGGTTTGCTCAAGTGCCAGCGCATAAAAGAGCCGCTTTTAATTCTATGGCTCACAGATTTGTTAACTTGCCGTTATCTAAGGATAACTACGAGAAAGAACTGAAATATATGTATGGTGCTGCGATTTTTAATGGGTATTCTAAAGAATTAATAGACAACATAGTAAGAAAAATGAATTTCAAGAAAATCAAGGAATCAAGGTGCACTCTTGTGAGCAACAAGCCCCAACATCGATGGGTTAAAACAACGTTTGCCCCACCATTATGTAATGTTGTTAGAAAATCGTTAGCGAATTATGCAAATTTGAATGTAGCTTTGACGGCTGATAATAATCTTGGTAAGATGCTGGGTAATCCTAAAGACAAAATTCAAGAACACGACATATCCGGAATTTACTGTATTAACTGCGAAATGTGTCCTAAAAAGTATATAGGTCAAACCATAAGAAGCA
The DNA here is from genome assembly GCA_018207615.1 of Philaenus spumarius. Classification (NCBI taxonomy): domain Eukaryota; kingdom Metazoa; phylum Arthropoda; class Insecta; order Hemiptera; family Aphrophoridae; genus Philaenus; species Philaenus spumarius. Next base: position 49,614 of record JAGFPH010002282.1, on the reverse strand, counting down.
TGAAGATACGAGGTAAAGAACACTTTTCTCATTTAAAATATAATAGGCCTGATAAATCTGCTATGGCTAAGCATTGTTTAAATGAAAATCATCATTTTAAAATAGAAAATTCTAAACTGTTAAAACATGTAACTAAACCCAACACATTGGACGCTTGGGAAACTTTTTATATTAACAAATACCGTAACATAATTGTGAATAATGAATTAGGTCCTTTACAGAATTCTTTATTAATGTAATAATGCTATGTTTTGTTAAATATTAATATTACTTTAGCAATCTTATTTAAGCTATATTGTTAAGATATTTGATAAACGGTACGCGGTGGTTAACGCCTTAGCATAGGTTATGACACGCCCCCTGTAGGGTACGCCCCTTCTGGTTAGGTATTTATACGGTGCGTTGTCACACTGTTAGATCAGTTATAGTTTGGTTACTGTAGCCCGTGCATCACTGAGGATGGCGACATTGTCGTTGAAACGCGTTTGAGGTTAGTAAACGTATTTATTGTGAGATTTTGTGTTCAGGTTTTATCTTATCTCAGTAAGTATTGTTTCCTGAGGGAGCATGGTAGGAACCGAGTGCGGGCTTGTCACGCAACAACGTAAAAACTTACCGGCGAGTTGCGTACGATACCTTACCATTATACTACACCGAAAAAGTTACATACTTTTAACCGTAACATCTTTAATCTATGTCAAACCTTTAATTAATTATACAATTTTTAATGAATGTGTAACTACATTTGGTATTTTAATTTACTTGGCAGCAGATTCGCAGTTACTTCTTGTGCTTGTTAGCGAATTCAAGTAGCAAAGGAAAGATGAGTAATAGAAGCGATTCTTATGGTGAGACCTAAGGTTGGAAGTGGAACAATTTTTTGTTTGTTTTAAAATTATATATAATATGTGTGGGGGGGGGTGTGTTCGCACTCGCTGCATTTTTCGTATGATTTTGTCCAAATTTGGTTAACGCGTTGGTTTTCTAAGTCGCTGGATCGAGTTTGATACATAAAAAAAAACCAACTACAGGAAGCTCGTTTTTGACCAAAGTAATTTTTTTGGTGTTATCTAAAAAATAAATATAGGAGATTATTCTGAAAATTACCGTTTTTTACACAACCTTATAACCCGTCTGGTTCCCCAAAATCGATAAAAATACCACAAAAATACCCAAATAGTACTATAAAAAGCGAGTTTGTGTACGGCGAGCGAATCAGTCCGTAACCTGAAGCCATGGCCGAGCTTCATACACGCAAATCGAGTGTTTCCGACGTAGCAGCGCGTTATCCGGTGCTGGAGGCTGAAGCGCGAAAAAATTCTACTAAAATATTTCGTACACGCAGACAGCAGTGCACTGCCTAGCAAATTCGCTTAGTTCTCGTCAGTTGTTTAGCTGCGTGGTCGAATCCATACTAATATTCTTACAATGCGTAAGAATAGGCGGGTCAGTTAGTGGGGAATTAATAGTTCAGAGTGGTGTTCCACAAGGTTCAGTCCTTGGTGCATTGCTATCTTTAATTTATATCAATGGGTTCTGTACAGGACGATTCAAAGGAGAACTAACTGCCTTTGCAGATGATGCGGCCTTAGTATATAGCGGTAGGGACTTGGAAACTGTTAGAAGGGATCTTGACCAAGATCTACTTTCTATCCGCTGGTGGTTTACACAACACTATATGGTGCTCAGTAATAAAACAAAATATATAATTTTTGACCTGAAAAATGAATATAACTTTGACCATGAAGTTCAATATCATTTGTTGTCATGTACACGAGAAATTGGATGTAATTGTGGAACATTGAGTGGAGTCAGAGCTTTTAAATATCTTGGGGTTACGTTGGACTGTAAAGTCAATTGGAAATACCACGTTAAGGAATTAAATAGCAAATTGTTAACAATATTAAAATACATGTATTATTTAAGATCAATTTGCGACTATGATTTGCTAAAGATTATTTACTATACACTTGTTCATTCCAAGCTGAGCTACGGTGTATTTGCTTGGGGGGGGGGGGGGCACATACCTATCTACACTAATGCCTTTCATAGTAACACAAAAACATATCATCAAATCTATGCTCTTTAGATCGAGAACTGATAGCTCGGAAATATTATTCAAACAGTTAGGTTTATTGTCTCTTCGCAGAGTTTATGTCAGGACAGAACTGAAGATGGTGGCTGAAAACAAGGTGGCTGTGGCCAAATCTACAATGGCTTATTCACGTAGGGACCAGTTCTACATCTTACCAAAGCCTAGGCTGACATTTTATCAGAAAACATATCTATACTATGCACCTAAGTTTTTAAATTCTTTACCATTAGATATTAAAAAAATTCTTGGAACCAAAACATTTTTAAAAAGAATTGACAATTGACTACTGCAGTATAATAATATTGAGGACATCTTTGTTTGCCTGGTATAGATTAGTATCAAATTAGTATATATACAGTATTAACTTGTTCTTTTTTTTGAAGTGGGGGAATAAGCAGTACCGTATTTTACTTAAAGGGGAAGACTTTTCCGGGATAGAACCAAGTTAAAAAGGGAAATAACTTTTTAAGCTGCGGGGATGGGTAGCGACTTGTTGACAGTCTCTTGCTCGTATTTTTGTTCACTTTTTAATTGAAGGTAAACCCAAAGCTGGCATTGCCAAAAGGGTTACCTAATTTCCTTTTTCTTTTCCTAAATACTTATGCTTAATTGGCATTTTTATGTTAGTTTAGAATATTTATGTTATGTTATTATTATTATTATGTGATGTTATTTTTAATAAAATTAAACAATATTGAACACTTACAACACCTATATATGCTAATATTTCTACATGTGATTGTATGTAATTCTATTTATAAATGTAAATATTATGTAACAAGCCAATTATTGTACTTAAGGGTCGGCTCTAGCTGTCGGCCATGTTGGTTAACACTCCATAAGACCAATGTTAAATTAAAATCCATATTTTTCCTTTATTTTTGATCGGATAATTATGAACGATATGTCATTTTAAAGCTATGGCCAATACGCATGCAAATGGCTTTTCCAAAATTAAGAAAAACGTTTTGTTTAATATTTATTAACAATTTAAAAAATTAATTTTTAATAATTTTTTATGTTGTTACTATTAGTTATAGCGAAAAAGTACCAAGCCATTTGCATGAAGAATTTCGTCCCCAAGAGTTTGGTATTTTTTTGAAAACGCTATTTGAACAATTACGGGTTTTAAATGGATTTAGGCTGAGCAATGTCCGTGTAACCTACCGCCGCTATAGGGTGACTTTAAATATTTTTTTACGATGTAACTATTAATTATAGCGAAAAATTATCAAGCCATTCGGATGAAGAATTTTGTCCCCAAGAGTTTGGTATTTTTTTGAAAACGCTATTTGAACAATTTCGGGTTTTAAATGGATTTAGGATGAGCAATGTCCGCGTAACCTACCGCCGCTACGCTGGAGTCGCAGGTTGCTTTCTGTTTTACTAGAGCCGACCCTTAAGGGGAAATAAAAAAATTCATTCATTCATTCATTCATATTATAAAGAGGTAAAATTTGTTTGTATGTAGGCGGTAATCTCTGGAACTACTGAACCGATTGAAAACATATTTGTATTATATAATATTAATACAAAAGCTATACTATCCCTGATTGACATAGGCTGTAATTCATTTTAATAAAAACATTTTTTATTTCAATATTTGTAAATTTAGTCGGAAAAAAAATTTAGGTTAGGCCTAGACTGATGAACCAACACACATTTCTTGAATGTATTTACATTCAATACTATATAAAAAATTGAATAAAATAACAAATAAAACAACTGTTTGCTTTAATATTTCCATTAACAGCTGATTCCAAACTGTGAAGCAATTATTAGTATTTCTAACTTTTAGGTTAGGTTTTTAATAAAGTGTAGAACTGAGCCTTGCTGGTTCATTTAACCTTTATTAGAACTGCTATTATAAAATATACGAAAAAATTTGACCGACATACAACAGGTAATATTTTATTGATATACAATTTTCCTTGAAGTAATGGCAAAAGGGCTTAAGTCAGAAATTGTTAAAGAATTTTTATTGCACGAATAAAATAAAATGTATAAATTGTTTGTGATTTCAATGGTTAAGCGGTCAAACTTCAATGGTAAAAAAAGTTGGTATATAAAAACAAATTTTCGTGTTTTTTTAAAAATAAAAATATATACACATACATAATATCTTATAAAAATTATGCAAAACATCCCAAGCCGGAGACCAGGTAACTTGTCATATTCCGTCAGCTTGGAATCGGGCCAACCCCGTTTGCTTTATTTCCGCCCTCCTACCCTCAAACTACAGATATGAAATGTTACCTTGTCTAGCCGAGATTCGAAACCAGTATCTTCTGATCAGGAATAGTCTGCGCTATCCACTCAGCTATCATGGCTTGTCAATAACAACCGAGAACAAAACAATACTTGAGGTTCATGCTACCATATTGCCTAACTTGCCCCTACTCTTAAATTATAATACAGTATTTATACTTCAATGCAAGCCATGAGTTTGTCAAAACTTTGAGTGCTTCTTCTGTATCGTTAACAATTTCTGATTTAACCCCTTTTGCCCTAACTTAAATAGATATATATATGCTACCAACATTGCGACGTCCATGTATTACTTTGCGTTTATATATTACCACGTCCAGTGATTTATCACGTCCGTATACGGACGTGATAATTACACCCTATGTTAATTCCGACTAATATATATATATTTGTATACAGGCAAAGAAATTACCCGTCAAGCGTGACAAAAAATATACATTTTTACTTTTAATGTACGTCTACTGATATCCAAGATATCAGTAAACAAAACGAAACCTTTTCATAAATAAACGGTACCAGGAACTGGCACGTACTTTCTCACAACCATATTAATAAACGGTACCAGGAACTGGCACATACTTTCTCACAAACACATTTAAATTACTAAACAGATTCACTGTGACTTGCAGGGTGGGGTAGGAGAGTTATTTGTTTAAGTTGGAGATTAACTAATAAATATTATTATTATTATCTAGAGAGAAAATTATTCGATCGATTTCGAAAAAATTTGCACCAAACACGTTAATTAGGTCTTTATAGATGCACGTAAAAAGGTTTTGAAATTTTAAAAAAAACCCGCTTTATGGCCAAAAAACCCCCAAAAATAAGTTATTATTATTTATTATTAGCTAAACGAGAATTTTTAGAAAGATGCGGGTTTTTTTATATGGTGGGGCACATTAAAGGCTACAAATAAGCCAAATTTTATCAAAATCGTTAGAGCCGTTTTTTTATAAAAAAATAATAACTGATTTTTTTGGGGTTTTTAGGCCAAAATGGGAGTTGTTTTTCAACAATTTTCAAAACCTTTTTTCGTGCATCTATACATGCCTATTGGACATGTCTGGTGCAAATTTGGTTGAAATCGATCGAATAGTTTTCTCTCTAGCTTTGTATACTTTTATTAAAGTTGGAGATTAACTAATAAATATTATTATTATTATCTAGAGAGAAAACTATTAGATCGATTTCGAACAAATTTGCAGCAAACACGTCAATTAGGTCTTTATAGATAACCGTAAAAAGGTTTGGAAAAATTTTGAAAAATAACCCCCTTTATGGCCAAAAAACCTCCAAAAATCAGTTATTATTATTATTATTAGCTAAAAGAGAATTTTTAGAAATATGCGGGTTTTTGCATATAGTAGGGCACATTAAAGGCTACAAAAAGCCAAATTTTATCAAAATCGTTAAAGCCGTTTTTTTATAAAAAAAATAACAGATTTTTCGGGTTTTTTTGGCCAAAAAGGGGGTTGTTTTCAAAATTGTTCAAAACCCTTTTTCGTGTATCTATACAGGCGTACTGGACATGTCTGGTGCAAATTTGGTTGAAATCGATCTAATAGTTTTCTCTCTAGCTTTTTATACATACAGACATACATACAGACAGACATTTTGTAAAAACCACTTTTTTGGACTCAGGGGGCCCCAAAACGGATATTTCCACAAAAATCTCAACATAGTTTTTTTTGCGATCACTATACTTTCTCTAGACTATAGTATAGTGAGAAAGTAAAATTACTAAACAGATTCACTGTGACTTCATAATTATATGTGGGGTAGGAGAGGTGATATTAAAGTAGGAGATTAACTAAATATTATTATTATTAGCTAGAGAGAAAACCATTCGATCGATTTCGAACAAATTTGCACAAAACTCGTCTATTAGGCCTGTATAGATGCACGAAAAAGGTTTTGAAAAAATTTGAAAAACAACCCCCTTTTTGTCAAAAAACCACAAAAAATCAGTTATTATTGTTATTATTAGCTAACCAAGAATTTTTAGAAAGATACGGTTTTCTGCATATGGTAGGGTAAATTAAGGGCTACAAATAAGCCAAATTAGATCAAAATTGTTAGAGCCGTTTTTTTATAAAAAAAAAATAATAACAGATTTTTTGGGGTTTTTTGTAAAAAAATGGGTTGTTTTTCAAAACTTTTCAAAACCCTTTTTCGTGCACCTATACAGGCCTATTGTATGGATGCCCGAAAAAAGGTTTTGAAAAATTTTGAAAAACAACCCCTTTTTGGCCATAAAATTCCCAAAAATCAGCTATTATTATTATTATTATTATTAGCTAAACAAGAATTTTTAGTAAGATACGGTTTTCTGCATATGGTAGGGTACATTAAGGGCTACAAACAAGCAAAATTTTATCAAAATCGTTAGAGCCGTTTTTTTTATAAAGAAATAATAACTGATTTTTTGGGGCTTTTTTGGCCAAAAAGGGGGTTGTTTTTCAAAAAAATTTTAACTTTTTTTCGTGCATCTATACAGGCCTACTTGACATGTCTGGTGCAAATTTGTTTGAAATCGATTGAATAGTTTTCGCTCTAGCTTTGTATACATACAGACATACATACAGACATACATACAGACATACATACAGACATACATACATACATACATACATACAGACAGACATTTTGTAAAAACCACTTTTTTGTACTCAGGGGGTCCCAAAACGGATATCTCCACAAAAATCTCAACATCGATTTTTTTTCGATCACTATAATTTCTCTATACTATAGTATAGTGAGAAAGTAAAATGACGCCTTCTCAAAACATACCATTAGAATTGAACATAGAATTGTCACAAAAAGATGTTTCGTACATAATGAAACAAGCTTCGTTCAACTAATTACATCTTCACAATTCTAAAGCACTATTCACAGTATTTATTTTTCTTTAAAAAATATTTTATCTTCTCTGATTTCTAAAGAAGTTGTCCTTCCATTTAGAATGCAATAAAAATAATCTCTTACGCAATTCAATTTCTCTGAATATTTTACTACGAAGTTTAGTAGACTGTTATAACGACACGGTAGAGACAAAATTTTTCATTCAACTTTTTTGTTATTTCTGTCAGAATAGATTCTCGTCGTGAAAATAAACTGGTGATATTATAGTTAAAGGAAAAAGTCAACTTACTTTTTATTCCGTTGCTTTCTCGTTTCCGACATTACTACCAATTTGTTTGATGGTTGGATAAAATGGTTTGACGAACAATTTGAAATATGTATTATATTATTTGTTTATAATACCAGCATACGTACCGCCATATTGTTGTGTTTACTGTGTATGCATAGGATGACGGGTAGAACAAACCAATTATTGTATACAACTATTATCCTTCATCCGATTGTTTTGACAGTTACACCACACAATAGGGAATTGAAACGGCTAGAAATGGTGTCTTGACAGATTTTGTTAAAACTTATGTTTTTAGGTAATTCAGAATTGAAAGTTTTAAAAGACCGTCATTTTGAAACGCATGATTGGATGTATAATCGTTTATTAGCGAATTGCCATAGGAAAAAGGAGCTATTTCAGTGGCCCATATGGTAAGACCCAAGGTCGGAAGTAGCAAATGTGCACCGATCATGGTCCTCAGAACACATTTTGGGATGTCATTAAAAATCATATATATCGTATATGTGTGTTTGCAATCTAGTGGCCTCATTTTAAGTCCGATTTGGTTCAAATTTGGTACACATGTTTGTTGTCTACGTCACTCGGACCAGTTCGTTAGCCAAAAAAATCCAACAATCGCAAACACGTTTTTGACTGGAAGTAACTATTTTTGAGATTTTTCCTACGAGAATGTATTTGTCTTTGAGTTTTTTCAACAAATATAAATGTAGGATGTTATTCTGCAAATTTTGTTCTTTACGCGACCTTATAGTTCGCTTGGTTCCCCCAAAATCGATCAAAACGTAAAATTCCATAGAAGTACCCGGTTCAAAGCCATGTGGTGGATTCTACCGTAAAGTTGGCGTGCGATGCATGCAATGCATTGTGTATTGAAGATACTCCCGATACGGGGGTTGGCGTGCGAAGCACGCAATGGTTTGTCTGTTTTAGTTACTCCAAATACGGGGGTTGGCGTGCGAAGCACGCAATGCTTTATGTAATGAAGATACTCCCAATATTCGGAATGGAGTGCGAACCATTTTGCAGCTATTCAGCATCGTCGTGAATAGATCTATTTCTCAAATTGTTTGTTAAAACCCTAAAACATAGGCCTATAAACCTAATTTTGGAAATTTTCTCAACTCACGTCAGTGGTTCAGTTACGTGGTCGAATTATTTTTCTTATAATAGTTCAATGATATTTTACATTTCAACCTTCATGCCAAGTGTGAAGGTAAAACTGTTGTGTAGGTATGAATTATGTTTTATAAGAGAGAAAATGTAGTATGTCTGGAAAACGAAGCTTTTTTGGAAAAAAACCATATATTCATGATTTTCACTTTATTTTGACCCAAGGAACAATATCCTGAAATTTTTTCATAGAGTTTGGAAACAATATGTTTACAGGATGTCAAGAAAACCTTATCGGGTTATACAGGGTTGTGTTATATACATTAAAATGAATAAAAAAGGTTCAGTAACTATTTTTTCAAATTCGGCTTAGTTTACTCGCAATCGGCCGTTTCGTTTTTTTACAAAAGCTTACTGTTACTCCAGAAATAGACAGTTATACAGAGTTCAAATTTGGTAAGAAGCATTTCGTATTTTACGATTTACAAGTGTGCCAAATATTGAGAATTTATTTTAATAATTTTCAAAATGGTGTAAACGTGGAATATTTTGAAAACTGTTAACTTTAAAAAATGTACAAGAGAAAAAATATTATATTTTTTTAACGACAAACAAAATGTATCTTTTTTGCCGTTTCTATAGGTCAAAGGATAACCGAAATATCAACCCATGTCCAACTCTTCCCACGCTGTCCAACGGTCATTTTTTGTATGTCCTTTATCACCGCGAGGTTTCATTTGTTTTATCTCATTTTGTAATTCAAGTAAAGCTAAGTCAAATACTTTTTGTAATAATAATTTCCAAGTATACAGTTCAATTCTTTTATTTGTTTTCTACAATTTCTTATAATAATATGTCATTTTTGGGCAAAAGATACAGTATTCCTAAATTACTATTCGAAAAAGGCCTAGTTTTGTTAGCAGTCTTGTAGTAGGAACATAAAAACTGGTGTTTTCAAATAAAGAAATTTGAAATTGATAAATATTTATAAACAGTTCTACTTAAAACTAAATTACGAAACTTTTTTACATTTATGAAAAAAATTACAAAAAATTTTGACTACTTTTCATGTAGGCCTAAAGTTGAACTTTTTCCTTTCATTATTGAACATGATTGTTTCTTGAGCTAATAACTTTGTTAATTTCACTATAATATTTTTTTACTAGCATATATGAATTCTTTGAACCTTTACCTACGAAAAGCTATGGAAATCTTTTGAATTTTTTTAGAATAAATGAATAAAAACTTGGATAATTTTTAACAAATTTAAAGGTTGCGGCCGTTTTGTGAGCTTACCGTTAGAGATACGGAAAAAAACCAAGAATACAATTTGTTGAAAATTAAATTTGCCACCGGCAAAATGCTATTAGTTTTTAAATTTGACTTAAGGCACAAACAGACATTTGGTTAAGACACAAACTTGCTTTGAAAAAAAAAAAACACTGAGAGAAATGGTGCGGTTTTTTTAAAATTTTATTTAAGGGTTTAAAGATGAAAAATGGAATATATACATCGCTCGGCCTATGAATAAGGAACGTTCATGCAAAAAATCATCACAATCGGTCAAGGCGTTTGGCAGTAATCGCGAGACAGATAGACAGA
>JAGFPH010002282.1:10816-24445 GCA_018207615.1 Philaenus spumarius | reverse complement strand
CTGTGTATCTGAGTGACTGGGTATCTGTGTGACTGTGTATCTGTGTGACTGTGTATCTGTGTGACTGTGTATCTGACTGTGGCATCGTAGCTCCCAAACGGATAACAGATTTTGATTTAGTTTTTTAGTGGTTTTTCTTTTTAAAAGGCGAATTTATCGAGAATGTTGTTAGCTAAGATTAAAGCAAATCAGTTCAGCCGTTCGAAGTTTTTATAATATTTAATTTATGTGATAGATTGGTTACTAACTTAAAGATTAGTTTAAGTTGACAAAACACATAAACATAGTAAAATTCAAACCACTACATTTTGGTTTCCGTTCGGAATAAGCTTGCAATATAAATACAGACGTTGTAAAAGTGCACATTTCAATAAACTATCTCTCCTATCTCTGGTATTGGATGACACATGCGACTCCATAACAAGTGTCGGATATTTCCAGCTTATGAAAATCCAATTTCAAAGTTACATAACTTTCATCGAACCGAACTAAGGCAGAGTAAAACCACCGCAGACGTTTATATATTCTTGGTATTTTATATATTGGAAAGTCATTGTAAACTAGGTGAGCCGGTAATACATCGCCATTGCTTACTTTTAGTATATAAATAAACAGAGTGTCCTTAGCATGCAATATACAGGATCGGATTGTATACATAGAAATAAATGAAAAATGTTCAGTCACTTTTTCGAATTGTGCTTCGTTTTGTAGCAAATTCGCCATTTTGTTTTTTTTACGAAAAACTCGCGTAACTCCAGAAATAGATAAGATATTGAGTTCAAATTTGGAACAACCATTTTTGTATGTTACAATTTACAAGTGTACAAAACACCAAGAATTTATTTTCATAATTTTCAAAATGGTGGCTGATACAATTTTGTAACGCGGATTATCATTAAAACCGTTAACTTTACAAAAAGTGCACAAGACACAAAATATTTTTGTTTTTTAACGAAAGACAAAATGTGTTTTTTTGTCTTTCCTGTGAGTCAACAAATAACCGAGTTGTTGAAAACAAACAAATTGAAACATACTTTCTTAGAAATTCTCTTCAACATCCAAAATTTCCCTAAACCCAAAATTTCCGAACAATGGATTTTATCTTATTTATTAAAACTACAAGAATTTAAACGAATTTCGTTTTATGATAATGTTGGATGTTGTAGACAATTATGAAGTACGTTTTCAGTTTGTTTATTCGCTAAGTTGGTTAGGCTATCCTTTGAACTACATAAAGGACAAAAAAAAAACATTTTGTTTGTAATAAAAAAATGAAATATTTGGCGTATTGTAATGTTTGTTTTAAAATTAACGGTTTTCAAGATAATCCATGTTAAACAATTGTAACTATCGCCATTTTTTAAATAAATTCTTGGTGTTTATAACACTTGTAAATTGCAACATACAAAAGGATTATAACAAATTTGAACTCAATGTCTTGTTTGTTTCTAGAGTTACAGTCAGTTTTTGTAAAAACCCAAATGGCGGATTGCGACTAAACTAAGCTCAAGTAGAAAAAAGTTACGGAATATTTTTCATTTATTTTAATGAATACTGTGTAGCACGCTTTTGACATCCTGTATTTTCAGATTAAATTACCAAACACAATTATTTAGCGAGTGTGTTGAAAATTTTATTTTGAAATACCTTGTTGTTCAAACAAGATTCTTATGATCAGGGCAAGTGACAGAGCGGAAGGGTGTTTGGTGTTAATGTAGGCCTACTTTAATTTTTATGGACATATATCCCATTTGAATTATTATTTTATGTTAGCCTTGCAAGGGAAACATTGAAAAATAATATTTTAAAATTAATTTACCAGTTTCCTTAATATTAGTTTAAAAGTAAAATTTACATACAGACAGACACACGAAAAACGAAACAAAATATAGGCCTATCCAAGGTTATATGACACCTAACGTTTCTTGTGACTCAAGGAACAATATTCTGAAGTTTGTGCATACATTGTGTAAACACCCTGTATATTAAATAATCGCCAGTAAAATATGAATACACACAGGCATAGGCATAGAACATAATTCCGTAGATATGACAACATTCTTGGGACTTTATATTGACAAAATTTATACTGGAAACCATTTATTTTAAATACTTTCAAAAACGTTGAATACTTCATGTTTCCAAATGTCTGTGCAGATAAATACAATCGATTTTAAAACCGTATAATGATTTATCACAGCAGGTTTTGCTCTGTTATGCAATATGGAATTTTGCTTTGGTGAGGTGCAACAGGATTAATTTCAATGTTTAAAATTCAGAAAAAGTATGTATGAATTTTGTGCGTCGGCCGCTTCTTATAGCGTTCAGTGTCAAGCTCACGTGTGCGTCCTTAGAAGTAATCGTGTTAACGGGCTTCAATTTGATGTATCGCAAGACATATGTGTCCATTGCATACTTTTGAGATGGGGGGGGGGTAGCAGGGGGAGGGGTTTTTTATAGGTTTTTTAATGTTCTTTGCTGGTAAATAAGTGTCCCAAGAACAGATTTTACATATCACTTTCGTCTTTCAATTAATTTACGTCTTTTTGTTTTGTAAAAAAATATTTTGACAAATGACTTTTGAAAATTTTAAACGACAAAACGTAATATTTTTATGTTTCTTGTAAAACCACTATAGGAAACATCCTGATAAATGATAACAGCATGTTAATACATCGCCGTAAAAGTTTAAAAAGCATTTTACCCTCGGATTTAAGACTCACCCCACATTAATCCCAGGCAAGGATTTTATACCTCCGACGCAGCCTCGCCCCTACAACGCTGTCTATTTTTATCTCTGTAAAGCCGGCTTTCTTTCTTTTGTTTGTCCGTTGAAGTAGATTTCTCTTCGAGTTGTTTGCTTCGCTCAAACATTTTGACAGGATGAATACAAACACATCCCTCGCAGATAAAGTTATGACTTAGGGGCTTGCAACGTTTGATTTCATGGCTATATTTGTCAGGTTACTTTACTAAACTTACAATCAAGACTCTATAAGACTGAGACGTTTGTCATTTAACTTAAATACACTGGGTATCATTTTATGTATACTTAGATATATATTTAAACTAGCTGGCCCGACCCGGCTTTGCACTGATAGACAAATTAAAGTTAAATGTATAAACAAAAAAAAATATTATATCCATAAATATATTACACTATGTATTTCTTATGGGGATTTTTAGTAACTTTGACCCCCCCCCAAACCCCCCCTAAAATTTCGAATTTTCTGAAACTCTTTCTTAGTGTGCGTCTAGGGCCTATAAAGAGTATTAGTGCCAAATTTCATCTTTGTATACCTCGTGGTTTTGGAGAAACTGTGATGAGTCTATGAGTCAATGGTAGGCCTATTTGGCTTTTATAATTATAAATAATGTTCTACTTATTTATATATAAAGTAACATAAACTCCGTAACACTTAATTTTATTAGTTTTATTTATACATAAAATCTTTATTACTCTCTATCAAGTGAAATAACATATATTTGCCAAAAAATCTATACATATGAATAAAATTAAACTGTCTGTCTGATATTTCGAAATACTAAATACTTTTCTAAGCTCATGTGGATATTCACAATTTACCAAAAACTAAACATGCAAATTTGGATTTTTTGTCTGTCTGTACGTATGTTTGTCCGGGCTAATATACGTAATGTCTAAACCAATTTAGACAAAACTTTAATTTGCATGCAGAGGACTTTTCAGAGATTAATCTAGGCTATGTATATACCGGAAATATTTAGGGTGCCTATTTTAAAATTTAAGACATCTAGAAATTATTGACAAAATTAAGGGTTTTGTGAACGGAGGTAACACGCGACCATTGTAAATAAATAAATAAAGTGAAAGCTTTACACTTTGACAAGATCGTCTGTGTTTTAAGCGATATACCAGGTGTCGACTTTATACTATTAGGAGTCGACAAACACGCACAGTTATGAATAACACAGCAAGGTTGTATCAACCCAAAGCCCTGGGAATTCCAGAGGGCTTAGATTTACTGTTTTTATACTAATTACTGTGTTTTATAAACTATATTGAGTGATCTACTGGATTAAACCCTTGTAAAAAATAACAGATGTATATCATCTTCAACATTTTAATGTTATTTAAATGGGGAAATGTTTTAACTTTGATTGGCCATTGCGTTGGATAGAGTCAACACACAGACTTGCGCTTTGCATAAATCTTCTTCTTTTATCAAGGCCTTTAAAATGAGGTGTCACTCGATAGGGGTTCTCGTTTAAAATTTTCGACTTACCCCCAAAATACCCCCATTTTTGGGGGAGAGGTTGAAACTTACGATACACCAAAAAACTCTATTTTTGTTCATGTTAAAATGTTCATCCTTAAAGCAAATCTGTCTCTAAAAAAATAATAGGGTAGGGGGGGGACTTTTAAGACACCTGGTATACAATTAGTATGCAATAATATGAAATGTACTCCTAGGATGTTAAATACAGCTTAAAACATGGTTTGTAATGTTTATGTTCGTTCGTTATGAGTAATAAACTGGTAGAAAACGGGATTTTTAACGTTTACTGGTGCATAGCTAATAATTTACGTAGGCCTAAAAGGGATGGGCTACTTAGATCGATCTGAGCGCAATTCACTGTGTGTTTTTAGGACATGGAACTCAGATCTAAAATCTTTTTTTAATTGCTTGTAATTTTAAGGCACAATATTTACCCGTTAACGTCCATTTATTGTTTAATCACATCTGCGAGCGAAGCAGTTTATTATTTAGTTCATAATAATAAAAAAAATATATACATTTTGTTTCAGTAGGCCTACATTGTTTTAGTTTAAATCGTCTGTGTGCAGTGGTGTACGTAATTATTTAAATTACATATTCAAACCTAATTTTACATTTATCGTTTTTGTCCTTAGAACTACATTTTATTTTTTTATCTGTGTATCCTATAAGAAGTCATAACTGAGTGATTCACAATCAACCTACAGGCGAACTATGACAGCTTTAGACTTAAAAATTCAGGGTACCTTCATACCATTATGTAGAGATGAAATAAGAAATCATTTTGCAAAATATCGAATTTAGGGGTTGAAAAGTGTCAAAATATTGGGGATCATTCCCAGTCTTATAACAGATAAAACTACTGGTTTGAAACACAGTTCTTTAGAGTCCTTTAGATCCATTACCACAGAAACCAACTTTAGAATCAGTTAGTTATTTTTCACAACCAAATTTGTTCAGGTTAGGTTAACAAAATAAAGACAATAAAAACTAAATGTATGTGTTAAAACAACAATTTTGTCAAATGGTCTACTCACAAAGACGCTGAATACCTGCCTACGTGTACGAAATATATTAGTAGAATTTGTTTGCACCTAAACCTCCAGCTTCGAATCATGCGAGTTTGCACTTCGATCTCGCCGCCTCGAGTTTAGGACATCTTCGTTTCGCTCGCAGCGTACAAACTTGGCCGTGGGTCTCGGATCAGAACATGTCCCCTCAGCAAAATCCCCAACGTCCCACAGCAAAATCCCCTAAGTCCCACAGCAAAATCCCCTAAGTCCCACAGCAAAATCCCCAAAGTGCCACATCAAAATCCCCAACGTCCTACAGAAAAATCCCCAACGTCCCACAGTAAAATCCCCAACGTCCCACAGCAAATTTGACGGTCTCGACCAATTCGCTTCAAGCGGTCGCACAACAAAAACTACCAAGCCATTCATTTCAAACCTACCATCAAAATGCTTGCGCAAACCTGTTAGTTGCAAAAATTGCTTGAAGTGTATGGGGGCCTTTAGCCGAAGAAATCCAACAACAGTTTTGGGATTTTTCGTACTAGAATGAAACATTTTTAGGGGTTTTTATAAAAAAATAAATGTATCAAATTATTTTTAACATTTAGTTTTTTTTTACACGTCTATATAGCCCATTATGGTTCCCCAAAATGGACCTAAACGTAAAATACCATAAAAGTACCCGATTCAAAACAACAAGGGGGATATTACCGCGGGGAAAGCTTCTGATCCGAGGCCAACGGCCGGAGTGCGAGCGGAACGAACCAGGGCGTGAACCACGGCTGAAGACCGAGGTGCATACAAATTCTACTAATATATTTCGTACACGCAAGCCCTTCGTTATCAATTCCTTCATGAGTAGACCAATTTCCCAACTAGTTGTTTGAAACCCAAAAACATAGACTTAATTTTATAAATTCCCTCAACTCACGTCGTCGCTTCAGCTGCGTAATCAAATTTGTATAATGTTTAATAGACGCCAATATATTTTCAAGTCATTCTTTACATTATTCTGGTTAGAAAATACCGTAGCAAAGTATTTATTTAGAAAGTCTCTCTTCCGCGTCCCACTAGACCCTCGGGAAGCGATCCGCAGTTACTGGAATGGAAATTACAAGTAGGGAATAAATTTAGTGTCGTCACCAGGCAGATGGAGCTTTATTAGACTTGGGGAGGCGCGGCGTTGCATATATTTAAATCTAATGGAAGCTGTCTACTTTATTCCGCGATGATAAAGTCAATATTCAAAATATACATTGGAAGAATAATTGGAACAGATATTCAAACAGGGACTAGTATATATTTGCCAGAACGATGTATTTAACCGTTAATTTCTATGGAATAAAAAATGCTTGTAAAAGAGAAAGAACTTTCATGATAATGTTTTTAAATTTTCTCTAATTGAAAAGTGTTTATTAAGTATTATGAATAGGCTACATTTGTAGACTTATTTAAATATTGCTTTATTTAAATATTTTCTCTCACAATACGTTGTATACAATATAGCAAGAGCTATTCGGGTAGCATTGTCAACAAAACAAATCAGAAAATACTTAAAAAGTAATTTATACTAACTTAATTACAAATTGTAAAACTTCACATTATCATTTAAAAATGCATTAACATCATAGTAAGTTCTCTCTATCAAAAACACTTTTTAAATATTTCTTTAAAAAAAATCTTATTTAATTCCTCTAACGTGATGCTTATTGAACATTTGTTTTGCTCATATATTCACCATTATTTTTCAGTATATTTACTAGTTTTTCCAATATATTTACTAGTTTTAACAAAATATATTCACTAATTTTTCCCAATATATTCACTAGTTTTTTCACAATATACTATTTCGTTTTCTCCAATATTTTCACTAGTTTCTCCAATATATTCACTATTTTTTTCCAATATTTTCACTAGTTCCTCCAATATATTCACGATTTTTTCCAATATTTTCATTAGTTTTTCCCAATATATTCACTAGTTTTTCCCCCAATATTTTCACTAGTTTCTTCCAATATATTCACTAGTTTCTCCAATATGTTCCATAATATATTCACTAGTTTTTCCAATATATTCACTAGTTTCTCCAATATATTTACTAGTTGTTTTTCAATGCATATTGGGAGTATTTTCAGCACACAATGCATTGCGTGCTTCGCACCTCAACCCCAGTGTTGTGAGTATTTTCAATATAAAATTAATTGCGTGCTTCGCACGCCAACCCCCGTATTATTAGTATTTTCAATACACAATGCATTGCGTGCTTCGCACGCCAACCCCCGTATTGGGGGTATTTTCAATACACAGAACATTGCGGGCTTCGTGTTAGTTTTATAATATTACTTTATTGATTTATTAGTTATTGCAAAATTGAGTAACATTGCAAAATTAATGTGTAATTATTTTTATTTTACTCTCAGTATACGTTTACTGTTATATTTATTCAGATTTTTTTGTTTCTTCATTTTTTGCATAAGTTTGAAATCACTTCTAGAATTACTGTAGTTATGTATGTAATTGTGATCGTGCTAATTCAAATAAAACGTCATAACAATTTTTAAGTAGTCAAATTTATGATTTTGTAACCTACTGTCAGTAAAACCACTTAGTGTTGTCACAATTGTACCGTGTTTGGACTCAATTTGCCAGGAATAATATTTAGAGTTCAGTAATTAGATGAAAAAGTTAAGTAAAGTTAACGGTTAGAAAAATGTGATTTTGTAGCATAAGGGCTAGTTGGTGATTCATAGGAGAACCATTACGCAGGTAGGCCGTGTGAGTGTGTCTGCGCGTATTTGAGCGAAGGTCGATTTTATGACTTAGAGCGCTTGGCTGATTGGACAAAGTATACCCTTATCTCAAAAATATGTAATTGACAAATATAGCTTGTGAAACATCAAATTTAAGCCCTTTTGCAACCATAACTTTCCGTGATAAGAACGTAATTAATTATCGTCTTATGTATTCTTTCGCTAAGCTCAAAAATATTATTTTGTAAGTTATTTTTATGGTATTTGAAAGATTGAAAGAGATAACCAAAATCTGATCTAGTGGCAGTTTTCACCGTCACGGCATCTGAAAAAGCTGCTTAACCGACTGCAATTAAGACGTGAATTGCGTTGCCCTCTATATTGATCCACATATATCACTAAACCCGTCCGCTTCAGTTCGAAACCAAAACCTTTATCATGGACTAGCAGGTACCCGTGGCTTCGCACATGGTCCAAAGTTTCGCCGCATAGTAATAAATGTTTATTGTTTTAGGGGTTGTTATTACATTTTCACCCCTTAGCAGCACGCTATAAAATGCAAATACAATTTACATAGTATATATGTATTGTAAAAAATAAATGTACCAATTTACAGCTCTCTAGCTTAATGGGAAGTATAATAATTAATTTGTATTGTTTTGGGGGTTGTTACATTTTCACCCCTTAGTAGTTCAATAAAAAATACAAATATGGTTTACTTTTTATATACATCATGTAAGAAATAAATGTACCAATTTCCAGCTCTCTAGCTTAATGGGAAGTATAATAATTAATTTGTATTGTTTTAGGGGTTGTTTCAACCCTTAAATCTAAATGAATTCTAACCTATGTTTCATTCCAAGTCATGATCTATATGTAAACCAAATTTCATTTAAATCCATCCAGTAGTTTTTACGTGATTGAGTAACACACACACAGACAGACACCATTAGATTTTTATAAAGAGTGAGGCAAAAGTCGGGAAACGGCTTAATATTTCAAAAAGTACGAGTCTTATGAGATAGAAATAAAAGCAGTTAATAACAACTATAAAAGAACCACTTTTTGGTGAGTTTGAAATGTTTGACCGCCATCTTGGAATGAACTTAATTTTTTTTTAAATGGGAATCTGGTCATGTGATACATCATTTCGATGTAGAATTTCAAGAGAAAACCAACTATGAAATTTGCACATCCATATTTTAAACGGATTAAAAATGGGGGCAAAAACCACAATATCGTGTTTTCCGATTTTGCCCCATTTTGCTGTACTATTAAAAAAAAAAAAATTATTATGCTTCTTTTTGGATTCAAAAATAAATAAGGTTTCAAACGATATGCCACACAACTGTATTTGCTTGAACCACTCGAAATCAATTTTGGAAAAATCAAAATAAATGTAACTAAAAAATTTTTAATACTCAAAAATATCGTTGTGTGGCATATCGTTTGAAAGCTTATTTAATTCGGACTCCATAAAGAAGCATAGGCCTAATTTTTTTTTTAAATAGTACAGCAAAATGGGGCAAAATCGTAAAACACGATTTCGTTGTTTTTGGCCGCCATTTTGAATCGGTTAAAAATATGAATGTGCAAATTTATCCGTTGGTTTTCTCTTGAAATTCTACATCGAAATGATGTATCACATGACCACCTTCCCATTTAAAAAAAAAATAGTTCATTCCAAGATGGCGGATCCAAATGGCGGTCAAAAATTTCAAACTCACCAAAAAGTGGTTCTTTTATGGTTGTGAATAACTGCTTCTATTCCTATCTCATAACACTCGCACTTTTTGAAATATTAAGCTGTTTCCAGACTTTTGCCTAATTCTGCATATAGATGTATTAATTAGGTAAGCGACAAATATAAGAATACTAGCTGACACGTACGGTGTTGCCCGTGATGGTTAGTATTTTCAGTCTTTTTAACGTAATTGTAATCTTTTGAAGTGTTCAGTTAGTGAGTGGTATTTGGCTTTTATATATATAGATCTTAAATAATAAAAGCACTATTGTCATAATAATAAAAGATCTGAAATTATGATTTTAGTAACTTTGATCCCCCCAAACCCCTCCTAAAATTTCGAAATTGTTCATACCCTTTCTTAGAGAGCGCCTAAGGCCCTAGAGGAAGCCACATACCAAATTTCATTCCAATCCGTTCGGGCGTAATTTGAGGATGATCAAAAACGCATTGAAAACGCAAGGAAAAATGCAAAAACGCCTATTTCTGGCGTAATTTAGGGAGAATCTCAAACATTTTTTGACAGACTACTTTTAGGCCTTAAACGAACCTAAGTACCAAATTTCAACATTTTCTGCCAATTAGTTCTCGAAAAAGCTGAGAAAACGCAAAAAATCGCTAGAAAAACGCGAATATTGGGCGTATCTTTGGGATGTTTTCAAAATCCGTTCTTAGTGCGCGTCTAAAGGTCCAACTGAACATGCATGCCAAATTTTAACTCATTTGGTTCAGTAGATTTTTAGTTCTGCTGATGAATGAATCAGTGCCATTTCGCTTTTATATAGATAGATAAAAGATAAGTTGTATGCATTGTTTAATAGTACTAAAATCGCAATGATTATTGCACCAAACAGATTTGTATTGCTATGCAAGTTTTGTAAGACTCTTTAGAAATTATATTTAATAATGTGAACTTTTATACAAAGTAGAAAGTCAAGTGGTTTCTTTTGTTATAGTTAAATGAAGAAGCAGCTTATTTAGTTGTCATCGGAGGTTATTTACTTTACAGAAGCAAAGTCAAACCATTAAAGTCAACAGTAATTTGGAATCAATACGTTGTAAAGTTATTATTTCTGTTTTGTAAATAAAACACAGTTTTAGGGTATTTCCTTAGGAATCATGGCCTATTGCAATGACTCCTATGGTGAGACCTAAGGTCGGGAGTACTAATCATGGTGCCCAGAACACTACTGGGGTTGTCATTACACATTTTATATATTATGTATTTATGTGTTCGTACTCTAACGGCGACATTTTGCGTCAGATTTGGTACACACGTTGGTTTTATAAGTCGATCGGGCGGA
Organism: Philaenus spumarius; assembly: GCA_018207615.1. Taxonomy (NCBI): domain Eukaryota; kingdom Metazoa; phylum Arthropoda; class Insecta; order Hemiptera; family Aphrophoridae; genus Philaenus; species Philaenus spumarius. The sequence continues at coordinate 13,375 of JAGFPH010002282.1, read as the reverse complement.
TTCGTTAGCCGAAATGTCCAACAACTGGAAGCACTCTTTTTGACTGAAAGTGACAACTTTTAGTCATTTTTCGCACTAGAATAATATAAGTTTACACACTTTCTTATGTAAATAAAATCATTATTCCCTTTTATGAAGCGTTATGGAAATTTTCTCCATCATTAGAACTGATATCACTCTTATGACCTCGTCTAACATTTAATAAATCCACAAACACTGAGCATGAGATACATCCCATACGTTGGTCCAAACTTCGTGACGTTTACTAGACAACCCTTGGATATTGATAGCTGTGTCATAGAGCATGTTTGAGGAGAAATGAAGATAACTTTATTTCTTTGTTCTTGAAGGCTTTGTTTGTATCATACTCTTCAGTACCATTTGCCTTTTTTTAATATTTAGTAATGCTATCAAGTTGGTATCAAAATTTGTATAACTATGGGTTAGCAACTATGGTAATAACGAATTCCAACAAAACCCAATTAAAGGTAGACATAATGACTTGAGTATAAAGAATAGCTGGTTTAAGGCAAATAGCCTTCTTTTAAATTTTCAAAAGACCCATATAAATTAACTTCCATTCAAATCACACCAGATCTTCTTTTGTTAATGGTGCGTATTTACACACTCTAAAACACTGTACAGTTTTTATGGTTAGTATTTGATAATACTCTCTCGTAGCAAAACCATAGTTTAGACTTATTTTATAATACTTACCATAAAGAGAGTTATTGATACGGCTATAACCACGATGGGCTTACTATACCTATGTTTATTCCCGGCTCTCTCATGGGATTATATTCGGGGAGGTTCAATAAATAGTAAAATAATATTTCAAATAAAGAAAATTATTGTTAGGATAAAATTAAATTACTTTTGCAAACCACATAATAAAAGAATGGAATACTGCTCCTGCCCTCTTTACATATATATTGAATGTATTGTATTTTGCTAGAGCAAACTATTCTAAATTTGTAAAATATAAAACCGAACATGCAAACTCGACAAGATGTAAACATTTATTCGATTATCCGTTAAATAACACCAACAATTTTTGAGAAAGCACCAAACTATATAGATGAATAATTGAAATATATAATAAAATCACCAGTTGTTTCAAGAAAATGTAAATACATTTAAAAAGGTGTTAACAACATATCTGTTGGAAACTGTTTTTATTCTTATGCTGCAGAAATGATCGACTTGCCAGTGACATTTTTTTAGGTATAGTTTCTGTTTAAAAAATACAGTTTAGTATGTAATTTTAAACTTTAGTATTGCAATTGTAAAGGTTTTATGTTTGTTATTTAAGTTTTGTGTGTTGTAATATTTTGTATTATATTTATCTGGCATTGGATATTCGTCCTGTATTTGGTGTAGGGGGCCTACTGTGGCATATAAATAAATAAATATGGCCTTCGTCTATTAGGTGGCATGCATAATTAGATTTATTTCCATCTACGTTCTATTTTGGCAAATGTTCTTTGAATCTTTGCTAGAACGCTTTACCCGTTTGGCCTAAGTAGCACCGCTTCAAGGGAAAAAAGAAGCCACGTGATGGACACATAAGAAAAGTAAATCTGTATTGTACTGCGTAGACTTGGGTACCAAAAGAAATACGAATCTTATACCAGAATAGACTTTTTTGAGGATTTTATTCTAAAAAAAATAATCGTAGATTATTCTGCACATTTTGATTTTTATACAACATTATGACCCATATTGTTTCCCCGAAATCGTTCAAAACGCAAAATACCATAAAAGTATTGGATTCGATCTTAGTGGAGGATTTAAAGTTATTGATGGGGTACCATACTTTTGGAACACCTGGTATATATTTTTAATGATTTTATCTCAGCAGTGAACAGAATCTATCCGATGAGAATGTATACCGTCAAAGACTGCGGTCTAAATATAATCAAGATTTGCCTCGCCTTTCAAGAAAGCTTTTATGAGATTCCATCTGAATTCTGCAACATTGCTGCCAGAAATGTTCAATAGGATTCCTGCGGTTGCAAGGGACATACAATCTAAAACAAAATTTCGAATACAACTAAAAACCCGGTTATTTCCTCTAAATGATGTGGAGTGTTTTTAAAGTTCTTTTTTTGATGTTAGTGAATCATTGTCATTCGCTGTCTTGTCGGTGGCGTTAGTTTTTAGTTAGGAGAAGTATTTGGTAATATCAATGTACTCAGTCAAATAATTGGCAAAAATTTGTAATTGTGTTGTATTGTTTAGTTTACATTGTTTTTATAGATTCCAGAATTTTTATTTATATAACTGGAAAAGACCTGTGCATGCTCCGCACGCCAACTTTGTTGGACTCTTCTATACACATATGTTATGTTTTATTTACAATAAAGGTTAGAATTAATGATAATCTCAAGGCTAAGATAGTGAATAAATGTTAAATGACCAAATACAATTATTTCGTATAGAGTATTTTATAAAAGCATTTATAAAGGAAAAAGAACCAGCTAGGCTCAGTTCTACATCAAACTCTAAATAAAAGTTAGAAATACAAATAATTGTTTCAAATTTTGAAATGAGCTGTTA